>ML838722.1:8798-26102 GCA_009831015.1 Picea engelmannii
GGGGGTAAAGAAAATTCAAGCATTAATAATTAAAGTGGAAATTTTAATAAAAGTTTAATTAATAAAAGGGGAATTCATTGTTTTTGTCTAAACCTACTAATTATGAACTTAGTTATAAAAAGGGGAAACTTTAAGGAAAATGGAAACTCAAAGAAAAGGGGGAAACCTAAGGAAAAGGGGAAACTTAAAGAAAAAGGGGAATGTCTAACTTAGTAAGGAATCTAACGTTTGGAACTTTCTATTTATGAATTCAACTAGGAGTTAAGTAAGGCGTAAGTCATTTAATAATTGTAAGGTAATAATGGGACATCGAGAAGCATTTTTAGGAACGCTTTTGAGTGGGTGAGGTAAATAGGAATATTTAATTAATTAATAAATTGATCTTCTAGTGCAACTAGGGTATTGGGCGACATGTGTATGGGGGAGGTTTTTCCTAACTAAATAAATGAAAAAGGAATTTAATGAGGGTTTGGGAAACTAATGACTAAGAAACTCGATAAGAAGGATGGCAAGGGGGGAGTATGGATCACATCTGGCTTGCGTAATGTTACATTGCTGAAATTTCATCTTGACTAAAATTTCTCTTATGGGAGTTGGGATACCCAGCTCGGGTAACGAGTGGTAGCTCGACCTTGAGAGGTGAGCTAGGAGCTAGTATTCTCTGGTATTGTGTTTATGGACCCTTTGTGGTTCGAGGGGCTCAGGGGGAAGAAGATTACACCTAGCATTGGCTAGTAGGTACTAGTGAGGTCACATCAATTGGCAAGCAAGATCTGGATAGAGCGCACGCAAGACAATGACTTGGGAGATTTCACATTTGGCTACGGTACGCATGTTTATATTTTTATTGAATGGTAGTTATATTCCCTTTATATGCATATCTCTAATGTCGAAAGCACACGTGCGTCACTGTGTTAAAAAATTAGTTAATTTTCTATCCTAGCAATTTGCGCTTGTGAAATTTGGTTGAACGGTAGTTAAATTATGTCCGTGCACCTTCTATTAAGGTACTTCTATTTTGTTAAAGTTTATTTTTTATTCAGCGTAACACTATCCAGAGATTTCATTTTTCTTTCAGTGAATTTGTCTTGAAGAGCCCAATGTTTTATGATCAGAGAATTCAAAGTTATCCCAGCCTTACGCTCACTATACTTTTGATTGATTTCCAATGGTGAACCCAAACTCTGAATGTAAATGACTTCTCTGCATTTTTTTTTATTGTTTTAATACAAGGAAAAAATGTGTTTTTATTAGTCTGTGCCTATGCAGTCGACCAGAAGCTGAATCGATTTTCTTTCACTTCGGTGTTAAAGATTTAGATTCAAACACCTTGCCTTCCTGTGCATGAATTTTAGCAAACCAATTAACTCATGCTCATAAATGAAGCTTGACAAATGCAATTACTAAAGCTCCATGAATCATTTAGACAATCATGGTTTACATTTATGAGTCACATATATGTTCGTAAAATACAACATGATATTTTAGAGAAAGAGTCTTGGAAGAAATAAATAAAGACAATAAAAAATATCAACCTTATACTTAGTTCAAAAAGACAAGCATAAATCCTTGAGAAAAATAGTGTAGAACCATGTTTATGTTTATGGTGTATGGTTTCATACTTGGTTTCATGTTTATGGTTGAACCATGTTATCTTGATGATATGAAACTTTTATAATCCAACCTTCTAGGCCTGCTTTGATGGTGCTCTCTCGTTTTAAAATCTACTCCCAATGCTTCTTAAAGTAGTTGGGGTTTTGTCCTTCTAGAAGTTTACACACCCTTTATTTTTGGAATAAATCACTTTAATCAATACTTTATTGAATTATCATTAATTACTTTTTTTCATCAAAATTCATGCCTCCAAGTGGGACCCATTTCATATTTAATTAAATTCATTTAATAAAACTTTATTTCCAAATTTTCAAGTTGACTGCCTGAAAAATATGGACTCAGTTTAATTTTTTGAACATGATAAGTGATGTATTAACCATGGAAGCCATTCTATAAGTAATATTCATCATCCCATACTTCCAATGAGTCCTCTTGAGCGAAATTGGGATTTTTGGATCTGAACTTATAGCCTCAGGAAGTCGAGGTTCCAAAGAAATTTCCCAGAAAATCATGAAAACTGAGATGATTGATATTTTAATTTTTGGAAGAATTATGGAAGACTTCAACATTTAAAAAATAACCCATTTTCGTCCTCATCAAATTATATTTATAACGAGTATCACTCACCCCAAACAGACGTTTTGATCATGAGTTATAATCTCTAGAAGATCGTTGTTTAGCATTTTTTGATCTGGTTCATGGATTAATCTTATCCTTTGATTTAATTTTTCCCTTTTTAGTCCCACATGCATTGTGGTGGATGAAGAATTGGTGTTTATAATTTAAAGGTATTTCATATAATTCATGTTAAACAAAGGATACTATGGAGATCTTAGTGTAGCTCTTTGTGCCTTAGAAAAATGCATATGTTGGTAATTTTTTGGTCTCCCAGACACTGCACAGTCATCACCTAGTCAACCTATGAATGTCTGATATGTCACATCCAATAACCACCCAGTCACCTGCCATGTGTCACTTGGAGATGTACCCAGAAATAACTTAGGATAAGAGAAAAAATATTAAAATAAATGAGGAGTTCGCGGGGTTACGTGAAATCGGAGGTAGGTAAGGAAGCAACACTTGGTAAAAAAAGTCATGAAAATGTCTAAGTGTTAAGACTATAGACTATAATATAAGAATGGTTCAAGGATATGTATAGAGGAATTATAAAAAATTTAAGTGTTGAATGAAGTGGATGGGGATCGGGAGGAGAGGGGTATAGTATATGGGAGAGTTATACAAATCATCGACCCACGAAGTTATGGAGGTAATACTTTGTAAAAAGAGTTGTAAAATTTCTAAGTGTGGGTGCACAATGAAGGTTGTTGAATTCAAGTGAGCGTTGTGAGGGTCACAGAAATGAGGTAAGTCATAAGAAATATCACTGACCTGTGGTAAGTCATAAGAAATATGACTAAGTGTTGGGGAAGAGTTACATGAAATATAAAAATAACTTGAATATGGAAAACAAAAAGTAAAAAAGGAAAACAAGAAAGGGAAATATAAAAAGAAAATGGAAAATAAGAAGAAAACAGAAAAAGGAAAAAGAAAAAGAAAATGGAAAATAAATAATGGAAAATAAAATAAAAGAAAATGGGAAAATGAACGTGGAAATGGTTAAGTAAGGAAAGGAGAGGGAATATGAATGTATAAATGGTTAAGGAATGAAAAGAGAGAAACATGGCTAAGTGTGCAATATGGAGTATAGAGAGTAGAGTGGAAGAAGGAAAAATGGTTAACTATGAGATGTGAGTATGAGATCAGAAGAGAAGTAAAGGGATAAGAGAGGAAGTAGAGGAAGTTGTAAAAATGGATAAGTATGGATCTAGAGAGGAGATGGAAGGTGAGATAAATGACTAAGTTAGGAGAGTACTTTTTCAAAAACTCAAAAATGGAGAGGAAAAAGAGGCACAATGCTTAGAAAAATCTTCTTGCAATTCTTCAAATATCTTCTTGCATGAATATCTTGGGCATATGGACTCAGATTTTGATTCCATAAAATGAATGATGAATATAAGACTGACGGATACACCATGAGATAATGAGCATGCATGAATTCCTCCTTCTTATGTAATTTTTTAATTCCAAAGAGTGGAAAATCGAGGTGATCAAATTTTTTATCAACAATCACTTACAAGAATATTATGGTTTCAATGTATGTTTTTCACTATTTATATGAATGTTGTGGTTATAGTACTTACTTTAAAAGGATGAAAAAAAAAATGGGAATAGTTTGTAGTCAACACACTACCACCATGATGATATTCTTCCCTTCAAATTTTGGTAGACCTATGATCAAATCCATTAAGACTTGTTCCTAATGTTTACTTGGCATTGATAACAGCTCAAGACAACCCAAGGTATTGATCATCTCTCATTTTGTCTATTGGGAAACTCAATGCTCAACCACCAAATTTTAAACATTAGTTGTCATGCCTTCCAAAAAAAATTCATTATTGATCATATGATAAGTTTTTAGACATATTAGAGAAATGTCCAATTTAGAATCAACCTTATATTTGAGTTGGGATTTCTTACATTAATCTAGGTGGCCCTTGTACCACAATAAATATTTATTTCACCCAAATTTATCTAATTCACTAGGTTCATGTTGTCGTTATCTAATGACTTTCCATATAGTATGGCATTATAAGCATTTTATCATTGCTTCTTTCACCCAATAAAGTTATATGATGGAAAAAATGCAAAGTAAGGCCTTATTGTCCTCTTATTTCATTGAAAGTATATTCACCACCACATTATCCTTACATTTTCTCGAGTTAATTTAAAGTAGAACTTATCATATTTCTAACCCATTTTTGTTTCTCTTCTAAAGATAAACATTGTTTTAACAAGTTCTTAAAAATACCACATGATCTATTTTTTCCATGAAGTGTCTTCCTATTAGGGAGGTATATTATTTCTTAAATTCATGAAGTATGGAAAACATTTCCTTATCATATATGGGTTCTAGTAAGTTCTTTCCTTTAATTTGGTAGCTTTAAAAGGAAATGGACCTTCCATGTTGCATTAAAATTGCACCAATGGCATGTACTGAGGCATCACACTCTGCAATAAAGGTTGATATGAAATCAAGCATGTCCAAGCTAGAGTGCTACACATGGCCATATTATGTTTCTAAAAAGCTTGGGCAACTTGCTTCTTCCATACAAAAAAACCGTTGTTTTTTATGTAAATTTGTTAGATGATCCATTATTCAACCATAGTTTGTAAGAAACTTGTGATAAGAGAATGTCAATACTAATAATCCCCTAATATTCTTCAAGATTCTAGGAATTGTTTCTTCCCACATAGATTTAATTTTATAAGAGTTCACATTCACTCCCTCATGAGATACAATATGCCCCAAATATTCCACTTTCTTCACCCCAAAGGAACACTTGGAATGTTTTTCATATATGTGTTTCTCCTCCAACAATTTTAATACCATGTCAAAATGTTGTACATTCTCTTTGCAACATTTTTTGTAAATTATTATATTGTTAAAAAAAACCAACACAAAATTTCTAAGGGCTTGAAAAAAAAATCAACAAGCTTTGAAATGTTGAAGGTGAATCAGTAAGCCCAAAAGGAATCACCAGAAATACATAATTACCTTCATGTGTTCTAAAGTTTGTTCTAGGGATTCCTTCTTCCCTCATTCTAATCTAATTATATCTTTAATGGATATCCAATTTAGTAAATAAAATTTCTCCCTATAGTTCATTTGATAATTCATCAATGGAAATAATATGAAAATGATCATTAATGGTGATTTGGTTGATCTCTTGATAATATGGACATATACGCCATCAAAAATTATTTTTCTTAAAAATCACCATTATTGAATAGAAAAAATGTTACCTAGTGCAAATGCATCTTGTCTTTATCATTTATTGAGCCATATACTTAGGCTAACTCTTTTGGCCATTAGGACATATATAGGGTCAAATGTTAGGAGGAATTAGGATTTCTTGGATTTGTTGAATACCATGATCATTTTCTCAAGAAAGATGAATATGTTTGTACATCTTAGAAAATACCTTAGAATGGTTGTTGATAACTCTTTGGAGATCCAAAGGGAAAAAATGGATTATATGTTTGACTATCTATTGAGAACAATTGTGAAATTAATCCTAGGTGTCTATTTTTTAATACTTTTTCTTGATTTTGTATTTTATCACTTTAGATGGTTTCCTTACATATATTTGATTTCAATTTCCTTTCCTTCAAAAAAAAATCTCATGAAACATTCTTGAAAATTCATAACCACCATTACCAATGGTTTAACCATTGGAGCCCTAAATCCAAATCACTACCACCCATGTTGGTCACAATCATCAGGTTATCCAAAAAATAATACCTCCTAGTGAGATTAATACTATGGCACTTACTTGATGTTGTATATATAAATCAATTGATAAGTTTGATTAATTTATTGTTAATTAAATTGTGAGTACTACCACAATCAATCATTATTGTTAACTTTATTTCTTTATATATCCTTCAATCTTAAGAGTTTTGGGAGAGATAATGTTATTCAAGGCATGACAAGATATGGTCGGAGTAGTCTCATCTAGTTTTAGATCTTAAGAATTTTCTATATATTGTTCTTATATCTCTTCACAATCTATCAAGAATAATTTGTTTTCACCACATGTATTCTTTTTATTATTCTTTATTTTACAATTGAAAAATAGTCCCTTTTCTCTTCTTCCATCCAATCGTTTAAGCTTCAACCTTGTAAGTCATGTGAGGTTAGGAGAAAAACCATTGCACTCATTGTAGGTGTTAGTGAAAACCCTTTTGGTAGCCATATTTTTTCATTCAAATCTCCTTTCCAAACTAAAATTCGTTTCTAATATTTAGGCTCAAATATGTTCACCTCATGTTGAATTCTCTCCTTTAAACTACTCATAAACAGATCCAACAACTATCCTCTAAAACGTCCTTCACGCTAATACATCACTTTGAAACTATTAAATGTGATTTATAACTAGATCTATCTTCCTAAGATTTGTCAATTAAATAAAGGTTGTGTTTCTCATACTATATTCATAATGTCCTTTCAATATTTCCATAAAAATGGACCAAGAGACAATAGAGTCCTCTTCACATTCACAAACCCATCAATGCCACACAAATTGATTAGGTTCTAAATATAGTGATGCAATAGTTACCTTTTATAGACATGGATGTTTTTGGATCAAATAATTGCTCCATCTAAAACATCTAGGACATGGGATCATTAGCATCAAAATTCCTCATATAAATATTGGAAACAAAATAGGTCCTTCATCTTTAGTTGAAACCATAAAAATATGGATATTGAAGCAATAAATCATTGGGTTTCTAGGACTCATTCCTTTTGTTTTCCAAAATATAGATGTGTTAAAATGTTCTTCATATGTGATAGGGACTCAATCCTCTTGTTATTATTATCTCAAGGAGGATAATTTCGGATAAATAAGATTTTTATCTCCTTCACAAGGTCATGGTTCATGTCATTGAGATCATCTCTTATTTCTATATCTTTGATATCATATTTTATTGACATCTCTTTAAGATCATCTTTTCTTTCCATGTTAACTTGATATCATCTTTAAAATTTTATAATTATATTTTAGTTACCATATTTACGATGTTAACCTTATTTTCCATTGTATTTTCCATGCTCTTTTTTTTCTCTTCCACATATTCATTCTCTTCTTACATCAAGGATGAACATTCAAAATCCTTTTTAATATTAGTATTTGTATTACTATGTAAAGATGTGATGGTAAGGCGTTTTGCAAGCTCTTATGGGTAAAAGAGTGTTAAGCTTTATATTTGTTAATATATATTTGGGCTTCCAGAAATTATACTTAATGTCTCTTTCACAATGTTAACTAAACATGATGGACCACACCCTTAGACATTAATTCCTAGGGACATTGGAGTGCTCTCTCCAACTGTTGTGCATGATCTATCAAATATAAAAAAATAAAAAAGGAAATATTCCTTAGGGTACATGAAATATCAAACTCATAAATAGATTCTATATAATATGATACTAATCAATGGGTACCAACTAAGATATATTATGGCATCCTATGATCCAACTATATTCTTTGTGTGTATTCTTCTTAGTTATAGTTTTATCTGGTGAATGATAGATCTTTGTATTTAAATACATTGTTATACATCTCTAGCCTAAAAAATCTATTTTTTTGTGAAATAGAGAAAAGTTATGGAATTGTGGTATTCTTAGATACCTTACAAAGCCCTAAGTTTTGGTTTAATCTACTCGCCAATATTTCACATAATATATATGTGATTTCAATATAATTATGAGACTAAAATTTCTTACTAGGATAGCTTGCCATTCATGCTTAAAAAACCTACAAGTTTCATTAATTTTCAAGTCTTCAAGAAGAAGTCAAGTCCAAGATACCAAAACCTATTATTGTTGATTCATTTCAAGTGATAAATATTGTATAAAATACAATCTTACCAATATTTATGTAAAATGGGCCTAAAATTTGAACCTGAAACACCCTCATCCATATTCAATATAATGGCACAAGAGACACTAAATTTGGACCTTACAATATTCATATGTGACTAATTTACTAAAACCACATGTATAAGCACAGTTTAAGGACTAAAAAAAAACTAACTTGTATAACATGTAACTCCAAAAATGCAGTGAAACAGATTCTAAAACGTTTACCAAATGTGCTTCACTCTTTCCTCTATCAATGTTGAATTTCCATGCAAATTCAAATACCTAAAAATCAAGATAGATCCAAGATGGTAAGATGATTCATTTGAAGGTGTTAACCCAAGGACCCATACTTTGATACTCATGGAAAAAATAGCCAAATAAACATTAAACATAAGCAATCCAATAATGCCACACCTAATTCAAGTGAAATAGTTAATGAATAATAAAACTTTTTTAGAGGGAAATCTCATATTACAATATATAAAATGCACATGATAAGATGATCCTTCAAATAAGTTTGTTGAATATATAGAAGACAAAGAGGGATGGAGAATGATAATAAACCAACATAACATAATCCATGCAATGTTAATGAAAAAGTTTCATGGTTAGGGGATTAATAATATAAAATAATAAGAAACAAAGAATATCATTCTACCATATCCATTATCAGTGAAAGCGTAATAGAGAAAAAAGTGAAAATTGTCACAAAAAAATATTAAATAAACTAAAATGCACATGTGAATAATAAAAATATCTTATAGGGAAGAGTATAAAATTAATAAAGTAAAATTCATTGAATTAATAATAGCCTATCAACACCAAGTATTAGATTCATAAATTGGACCATCCTCCCAAGGCATGTTACCGACAAGGAGGTCATAGGTCATAGGTTCAAATCTAGTCAAGTCACTCGTATTTAACAACTATTATTGTGGTTGGAACTTGAGCCACCCTCTATGTATATATTTCGGGGAAGAGGAAGGGAACCCATGAGGTTTTCATTGAGAAAAAAAATTGCAACAATAGGATAGCTGATCCAGATTATTTTTGGCACAAAATGAGAGCAGAGATATAATAAAGAAATGCACAGAGATATTGCAGATATCCAATAATATAACTGAAATGTATCAACGATGCAACCATAAACATAGATATACGGTAATACATGATTTATATTAATGAAATAAATGTACAGAGACTATAAAAATACAGAGTAAAAGACTCGCTAGAATGGTGGAAGCTTATCTCTGAGAAGAGATGTGACGACTACTCGCATTCGCATGAAGATGATTACAATGAGGCTTTGAAGGCCTTTTCACAATAAACTGAAATGCCAAAAACCCTAGACATCCAAAAATCTAATCCTAGGAGATGAAGCGCCAAAATTCATGTGGGCCCAATTTGGGTAAGTTAGTACATCAACTTCACGGGGTCGTAACTTTTGCATACGATCTCCTTTTTAGGCGTATGATAGCCCGTTGGAAAGGTATCGTTGAGGAGATTAATTTTAGGGGATCAATAATTCCTTTGTCTATCATTTAGAATCCCAGTATCTAAAAACCTTCATTTAGGACCTCAAAATAGCCCGAGAAGTTAAAACTGCTAAAAATAGTAAATTGTCAAAATTGCCAGAAAACTATTTTAAGCCAGTTGGAAAAGATGGGTGGCCATCGATATCCACCTAGATCAATCCTCCCTCCTTAGTAAACAATGGTCTCCATTGTGTTGAGTTCTCGGGGAAGAGGGAAAAGTGTTTGTTGAATCTGCATCTTGGTGAGTTGCTTGCCTTGCTGGAGATATCACATTGCTCAGTTTGTGGAAGTCTATCACAAACCTATTGAGGTTGAGGTTGTTCAAAAAGTTGAGCTACATGAGAGGACAGTGTGCAGAAGTAATCTTTGCACTTTTTTGCAACCTTGTCGACCTGCTTATGTTGGATAGACGCTGCTTGGGGCGAGGTTGTATTGGTTGCAGTTTCCTTTTGTTCGCCTTTTGAATAGAGTGTGAAGAAGTTGAATTTTGTAGTATGAAATACTACCTTGCGACATTGTTTAGGTGGAACAATAGTCAGAACCACCTATGGTATTCTGTAGAGATGACCCCCCAAAGTAACAATGACACTACGAGGTCAAGACTCATAAATAGCATGGCGCTTCCACATATATGGCTGGCCCAAGAGAAAATCACAGACATCCAGTGGGCAAATATCACATAACACCTCGTCCTTGAAGGTTTGGATGTTGTATGACAATCAACATTGTTGGTTGACACGAAGGTCTCGTCCTTGGTGAAGCCACCCGATGTTGTATGGTTGTGGGTGTGGTGTTGTCGACAATCCCAACTGTTTGATGACCTCTGCTAAGATGAGGTTCTTCTAGTTTTCGCTATCAACAACAAAAAGCAGTGGGGTCCCCTTCACCCACATCTGTGAATGAAAAAGGCACTCCCCCTCTTGAGGATCCGTTGGTTCTTCTGGTTGAATTTTTAAGGTCACAACAATAACAGTGGGGTCTGCATCAATGATCTATCATTTACCATTATTTTAGGAATCAGATTCTGAATCAGGGTTCAGCTCCTTGTCTTTGATCTCAGCCACCAATGACTATTTTGAGTGACATTCATCAGTTTTGTGCTAGGGGATTTTGTGGAAATCACACCATTTTCCGGTGTCCTTCTTTGTCTTTCCATGACCCTTCTTTTCCTATGGCTTGGACTAGTTTTCAGGAGTCTTTTTGTTAGGGTTGTCTTTTTCATACTTTGGTTGTTGCGGATTTGCAGACCCGAACTCCCATTTTTTCTGGTGCTTAAATTTCTTCTCGATTTTAACAGCATATCAATAGGCAGCACTAAGTGATGAGATGTCCAGAAAATCCATTTCAGTTTAGATGTATCTGTGTAGATCCCAATGGTATTTCAGAACCAAATGTCATTCAAAGTCTTTGATACCTAGCTTGGTGTGCAAAGTATGGAAGGCATTGGTGAACTCTAGAACTATTTGGCCCCTCTCTTTCTACAGTGTGGTCCATATCATGTATTGGTCCTCATAGTTTCCAACAAGGTAATATTGTTCCTTTACCACATCCACAAAAAAATCCCAAGTGGGCTCAGCCCCATATATTCCAGACTCCTCTATGGAACTTTGCTCCTAGTAAGTTTCTCACCAATTTTTGACATGAGGGAGAGCTTTAAGGAGTTCGAAGGTGATCGTTTCTCTGTCGAAAAAAATGTGAATAGAGAAATAACCTTCTAGCAAAGTTAACTATTTTTCTAGGGCTTTTGCATCTATCTGTCCTTCAAATACATGAATATCAAAATTAACTTGTACCTTGAATAGAGAAGTGCCTCCAAAGTGGCCTCTTGATGAATATGTGATTGCTACTATCGGCAGACGTTGAAGGATGTGGGAAAAATTCTCCATCATTTTGTCCCTCTGTCGCGTGGGAGCTTGCTCAAGCAACAGATTGATAGGATCATTTTCTCCATCGTTTTTCTCTTCTTCCACCATTGAGGGTTTCTTGGGTGTGTGAGAGCGATTATATTCAAGAGAGACAAGCTCGAGACCCAACTTTCTATACTTGGACCTCGTCGGGGACATGCACTGAAAAAATGATCAAGAGTAGCCTGCTATGATACCACTGATCTAGATTATTTTCGGCACAAAATGAGAGCAGAGATATAATAAAGAAATGCATAGAGATATCGTGGATATCCAATAATATAATAGAAATGTATTAGTGATGCAACCATAAACACAGAGATACAATAATACATGATTTCTATTAATGAAATAAATGTACAGAGACTATAAAAATATAGAGTGAAAGACTCGCTAGAATGGTGGCATCTTATCTCTGAGAAGAGATGTGATGGCTACTCGCATTCGCAAGAAGATGATTACAATGAGTCTCTGAAGGGATTTTTACAATAAAACGAAATTCCAAAAACCCTAGACATCCAAAAACCTACCCCTAGGATATGAAGTGCCAAAAGTCATGTGGTCCCTATTTGGGTAAGTTAGTACATTAGCTTCCTGGGGTCATAACTTTTGCATACGATCTTCATTTTAGGCGTATGATAACCCATTGGAAAGGTATCGCCGAGGAGATTCATTTTGAGGTCTCAATCATGCCTACGTATATAATTGAGAATATCGATCTCGAGAAACCTTCATTTAGGCCCTCAAAATAGCCCCAGAAGTTAAAACTGCTAAAAATAGTAAATTGCCAAAATTGCTAGAAAATTGTTTTGAGCCAGTTGAAAAAGGTGGGTGGTCACCAATATCCCCCTATATCAATAGCACAAAAATTACATCACTACTAAAAATTCATTGAGAAAAAAATATTAATAATAAGATAGCACAATGAATAAATGTGTGGGTGGAATACTAACCATTTATGACTTTGTTACCCTCACAATAACATATTAAGCCAATGAAGAAATTGTGCAAGATGGAAAAAGAACATTTATAATAAGTCATACAAATTTGAAATACACAACATGTGACATTTCAAAGATGATTAACTACCATAAAATTAATTTTACTTATAAAGATGAGGTTAGACATTTAACACAAGACATATATATATATATATATATATATATATATATATATATATATATATATATATATATATATGAATGATTTCAAAGGTAATGAACTTTCAAAAAATTAATTCTTTATAATTAAAGTCGGCTTATATTTTAACACACAAAAATTAATAATAATAATCTAGATATAAATAAATGAAAATGGTATTATAAATAGGATAAAGTATAAAAAATCAATGTTAATAAAATCTGTTCATGATTTATTTTATTATAAGATGATTATTAGTAATTAATGATAAAAAAAAATTGTAAGTTAGAAGATATATTAGATCTTGCTAAGCAGCAAAAGTTACAGTTGTCATGTTATCCCAAGAGGTTGTGGAAACATCATCTTAGTGGGAAACCGATGCTTCCACCTGACCATTAAGGTTCAAAGTGTCCATGAAAAACTTAAATAACTATAAAGAGCATTAACTGTAAATTCCTAGATCTAGGAAGCCACACAGGGTGAGAATCATGTAAGCTAGACTGTACATGTAGAAATCAAAAAATTGAAAGGAGAAAAAACTGTATAATCCTAGAGCTAAGAAGCCACACAAGGAAAAAACCTTGTAAATTATACTTTATAAAGACATAAAAACTTGGGAAACTTGAGCAAGATGAAATTATCCAGAGCTAGGGTCAGGCCGTTGCTCGTTCCTTTGGTCTTGCGCGATGTCCTTTCCTAGAGTTCTTGTGTCCGAAATAATTTTCTGGATATCTCGTAGAAGAGACATCAGAAGATCCTCACTACAAATCTAGTCTTCTTCCCTATTCTTCATTTCTTTGATGGCACCATTGACGTCCATAATTGAGCACTTGATGAAATCCAAAGAGTCCTTCAGAGATTCCATCCTAGTGCACCGGGTGAAAGAAAATGAGGGCGGAGGGGGTGGAGGAAAATCAGAGGATGAAGAGGGGGAGTTGGGAGAGGGGAGGGGGGAGGATAAAGAAGAGAGGGGGGCTGACGGAATGGGGGGAGCAGAGGGTGGAGGAGGGTGAGGTGGAGGATGGTGGGGAGATGGTGGCTCTGAGCTGAGCTTTGGAGCAAAGCCTAGGGAATTTCCATGGCTATTGAACCATTCAACTCTACAGGCATGCAAAGAAGACAAGGGAGGTAAATCTAGTGTAATGACCCATTCAGGAGGGTGTTCCGGAGAGGTGGCATGATTTGAGGCATGGGGGAGCTCCGGGGTGGAGCCATGAGCAGAGTCTTGAGGCAAGATTTGAAGAGACTGATTGCCACAAACCCTCAAGCCTCTTCCACTTGTTGTGTACCATTCCACCCCCTGCTTATATTTACCCCGAAGGCAAGGCATTAGGATATACACCAAAAACCAGAGGCGAAGATTGAGTCAATTGTTCAGAAAAGGAGAGGGTTCGAGCCAGAACCGAGAGAAAACATAGATTGAAGGAAGAGTGGAGGCACGGGAGGATGAGAGCTTCAAAAATGGTGGAAGGGCGGAGGAAACTAGAACCAAAGGAAAAGAGGTAAGCAGTTTGGAGGAAGAGGGCAAAACACGGGAGGCTGAGAGCTCAGATGAGACATGGCTTTATAGAATTCGAGCATAAAGCCACTGAACCGGGCGAGGTGATGGGACTGGGCCTGCATCCATCCCATTACATTTACTGATTCCATGAACTAAAGCGCCATACAAATAAACTAAGTTGAGTGCAATTGAATGCAGGGGTGCGTCGAACAAGGTTTTAATTGCATGGATTAAAGGCAGAGGTGAGTGTGGGATGAGTTGGCAAGAGGTGACGAGAGTTGTGGCCAGGTGTCTGCCCAACTGGCCATCCACTCATCATTTCTGATAACACCCCATCCAAGAGTAATAATTAATGATAAATAATTAATAACATTTAAATAATTAATAATAATTAATTAATAACATTTAAGTAATTAATAATAATTAATTAATAACATTCAAATATTTAAAAACTATCAAATAATTATTCGGTTATCTAATTAATTACTTTAATATAAATATTATCTTGAATTAAAGTATTAATGAAGGCATTAATATGTTACACATATGAGATAACTATTTATCATCCATGCAAAAAACAATATGGATAATAAATCAAAGATTCTTTAATGGTATTCTAATCATCTAATCTACAATTTTATAATTAATATAAGAAAAACATATAATCTAAAATTGTGTAATTGTTATATAATTGATATAAAAAAAACATATAATCTAATATAATCTAAAATTGTATAATTGTTGTATAATTAATATAAAAAATATATATAATCTAAAATTTATAATTGTTGTATAATTAATATAAAAAAAAAATATAATCTAAAATTTATAATTGATTGATTTAAGAAAACTAGAAAATCTAGCACTTAATTTTTAAAATTCAATATTGACTTTCAAAAGCTTCATAATATATGAAGCTTTGTTGAGGGGTAATGAGTAATGTTAAAATAAGGAGTTTGCTATAAAACACTATATAAAGGATTTTGTTATAAAACACTATAGAATTTATATAGAAAAGGTTGAGTTTGCTATAAAACACTATATAATTTATATAGAAAAGGTTGATGTTTGACTCAAATTTAAAAATTCAAAATGATTTATATGGTGATGAGAAAAAGGTAAAAAATAAAAAAGATAGATTTATATATATATATATATATATATATATATATATATATATATATATATATATATATATAACTTAGTGTAAATTGAAATATTTTTTTAAATGTCACATGTCAACTTCATATTAAGAAACGAAGGAATTACACATTTATTAGTGCTATTAGAAAAATAAGAATTATATATAAAAACATATTTTGATTATGAACAATGATGATTGTTACTATTTTTATTTTATTTTACATGTCAATTCAATTTGAGCATAGAAGCATTGAAGGAATTACACAATTCCCTCAAAAACACCTCTTGGTGCAATTATCTAATTGCCTAATTCACAATTTACAATTTTTTTAAGTACCATATTAATAATTAATAATAATGATGAACTAGACATGTGAATTATTTTGATTGATGCTACAAATTATTCAATTGTGACCAAAATTGAATAATCCAAAGCCAACTTTATTAGACAGTCCACTTCAATTATCTCAACATCTTCCACTTTAATTGTTGTGCGTATTTATTATGAATTTTTATCGTGTTTTTTATATTTTTTTTAAGTTTTACATGCTCAACTTTAATTGAAAATTATCTATTATAAACTNNTTTTTTTTTTTTTTTTTTTTTAAGTTTTACTTGCTCAATTTTAATTGAATATGAAAGAATTACACATGTATTTCAAAAAGTACCTCTCAACACAATTATCCATTTATTTTTTTTAATTTTACT
This sequence comes from Picea engelmannii, assembly GCA_009831015.1. NCBI lineage: Eukaryota > Viridiplantae > Streptophyta > Pinopsida > Pinales > Pinaceae > Picea > Picea engelmannii. The sequence continues at coordinate 24,831 of ML838722.1, forward strand.
TGCTCAACATTAATTGAACATGAAAAGAATTACACATATATCTCAAAAAATACCTCTCAACACAATTATCCAATAATCTCATTCATAATTTACAAGTTTTTCAACCTAACATAACATAAGACATGTCAATTATTTTGGTGGAAGCCACAAATTATCCAACTGTGACCAAAACTGAATAATTTAAAGCCAACTCCATCGTATCGTCCAATTCAAGTACGTCAACACCTACCATCGTTCCCCTTATGGGTATCTATTATGACTTTTTTTTGAAATTGACCTCCAACGAGTATCACCAATTTGCATGTGCAACTAGAATTCTACGTCACTGATGAGGTATGTTGAGCCATAAAAAAACAATGTAGATTGATCTTGCTACAATGCTTTAAGATAACTTTCTTCCTATCTAAGGATGAGGATGGGTAGATGGATCTTTCTTCAATATTCCTCGTGGAGAGCATGGCACCAAACCTTTTCAAAAATTATATATATATATATATATATATATATATGCTCATTAGTTAGAAGTAAAGTTAAAGGCAGTTTTTGGGTTACAAATATTTCGTTTTCCAAATAAATATAAGGCAAGTATCTTCTGTTAGTTTTAACTCGATTCTAAAGTATGCGGAATAAAAACTTCTTCAAAAGAATCGAAATTTAGATGCCAAATGAATCATACCTCTGGCCATTGATGCTGCTTGAGTTTGACTAATTGTTGTAGAAGTTTTTCCAGTTCCACACTAATTTTTCTTTCAGTATGGCACTTCCAAGCTCTTCTCACTCTGATTGATGGTGTAAGACTGAAGGGAAAATTGAATGAATTAAGCAAGCTTGGGGACCAAACAGAAGTCTTTATAGCCAAGATTCCATCAAGCTTCTATTGGCTATTTGTTAATTGTTCCACATTAATTTAGTTAGAGAACCGTAGATGGAGTAATGGACCATTCCAGAAGCTCCCAACAAGAAAACAGTTCTGGTTGGTTTCCGAACGAGTTGTGGTAGTTGAATACAGTTCAGGTTGGTTTCCGAATGAACTGTCGGCGGTTCAATACAGTTAAGGGAGCAACGGTTCAATACGATTAAGGCAGTTCCGGTTGGTCGAACAAGCTGACGGGCTGACGGCGGTTAAGGAAGCTTACATTCTCCCACTTGGTCCATACTTCCAATCTTAATGTCTCATCTTAAAACCTATTGATAATCTGTATTAAGTAATAGATACATGAATCATGGCAATAAGTCCTCTTATGACGAGTATTATCTTCCATGTATTACTAT
>ML838722.1:26520-43972 GCA_009831015.1 Picea engelmannii
GGATGCTTGTTTTAAACCGTATAAGGATTTCTTGAGTTTGAAAACCAATTGCTCACCATCACTAGAGGGGAATCCTTCAGGTTGTTTCATGTAAACCTCCTCCTCTAGATCTCGATTGAGAAATGTCATTTTCACATCCATTTGTTGCAACTCCAAGTCAAAATGGGCTACTAATGCCATAATTGCATGCAAGGAATATTTCTTAGATACAGGGGAGAAAGTCTCTGTGTAGTCGATTCCTTCTTTCTAAGTGAATCCTTTAGCAACAAGTCTTGCCTTGTATCTCTAAATGTTGCCCAATGAGTCTTTCTTTGTCTTAAAGACCCATTTACATCCAATGGCTTTTGCACCATTAGGCAACTCAACAAGATCCCAGACTTCATTATTCTTTATAGAATCCATCTCTTCCTTCATGGCATTGTACCATAATTCTGATTCTTTGCAACTCATGGCTTGTGAAAAAGACTCGGGATCATTTTTGGCTCCAATGTTATAGTCAGATTCTTGCAGATACACAACATAATCATCAGGAATTGCTGATCTCTTTGGTCTAGTAGATATTCTTAATGTTGTACCACCATCTTCCTGAGAAGTATGTGGTTCAACTCATTGTTCAAAAGTTCTTGGAAACTCTTGATCTACCTGATCTACTGGAATGTTGTTAGCAGCTTGTGGAACTTCAACAATTGGTTGTTTGACACCAATTTGTACTTGAGGAGTTCTGTGAACAATAACCAATCTATCACTTGGGGTGGATGGTTGATATTCTAAATGATCCTTCTCAAAAACTATGTTCATGGTTTGATGGCTCCCACTGTTCAAGTCATTTTCAAGAAACTTTGCATTTCTTGATTCCACAATCCTAGTGCTATGAGATGGACAATAAAATCTGTAACCTTTAGACCTTTCAACATATTCAATGAAATACCCACTAATGGTCCTTGGGTACAGCTTCTTCTCTTGTGGATTATAGATTCTCACTTCAGACGGGCATCCCCAAACACGCATATGTCGCAAACTTGGTTTCCAACCTTTCCATAATTCAAATGGCGTTTTAGGAACAGCCTTGGTTGGAAGTCGGTTTAATATATACCCTATCGTCTTAAGTGCTTCAATCCACAAGGATTTAGGAATATTGGAGCTGCTAAGCATACTCCGCACCATGTCCAACAATGTTTGATTTCTTCTTTTTGCTACACCATTCTGGTCAGTTGAACTAGGCATGGTGTATTGGGCAACAATCCCATGCTCTTGAAGAAATTTTGTGAATGGCCCAGGTGATTTTCCATCTTCTATGTATCTACCATAATATTCTCCACCTCTATCTGATCTCACAATCTTAATTTGCTTGCCGCATTGTTTCTCTACTTCAGCCTTAAATATTTTAAAGGCGTCTAATGCTTTGTTCTTATTATGAAGCATGTAGAGATACATATATCGTGAGTAATCATCTACAAAAGAGATGAAGTATCTCTGACCATGTGATTCCATGTTTGGACTACATATATCAGTATGTATGATCTCTAATATGCTCAAAATCCTATTGGCACCTTTCTTTGACTTGTTGGTCTACTTTCCTTTTATGCAATCCACACAAGTCTCAAAATCAGTAAAATCCAGAGTATTAAGTACCCCTTCAGTTACCAATCTTTTAATTCTTTCTATGGAGATATGACCTAGTCTCCGGTGCCATAATTTAGAGGAATCAACATTAATAACACATCTTTTAGTGCCAGTGTAATATGCATTGAATCATAAATGACATTGTTTTGTAAATTAATGCAGTAAAGACTATCAAACAAAATACCATTCCCAACACAATCAGATTTATAAAATCAACTGAAATATATTTCTGAAAAGTTGAAGGAATATCCAAAAGGTACAAGCCTTGAAACTGAAATCAAGTTTCTAGAAAAACTTGGAACATAAAAGGTCTTTTTTTATTCTAAAACAAAACCACTACTTAAATTTAAACAGCATGTTCCTATAGCTTCCACATGCGATCCCATCTTGTTTCCTGATAAGATGCTTTGCTCACTTCCCACTGGCTTCCTTAGGTTTTTCAAACCCTGCAAGGAATTTGAAATGTGAATTGTTGATCCAGAATCAATCCACCAAGTGTTAATATTGACATTGACCATATTAGATTCATAACAAACGAATGAGATTGTATTACCTTTGTCCACAAGCCATTTTTGAAATTTGGCGCATTCCTTTTTCATGTGTCCCTTCTTTTTACAGAAGAAACACTTGGAATTCTTCTTGATATCAGCTTGGGGAGGTACTTTACCTTTCCCTTTCTTATTGGCTTGAGATTTTCCCTTTCCATGCGTTGCCAACATTGCACTTTCTCCCAATTCCATCACCAGTCTCTCTTCCTCTTGAACACACATGGTCATGAGTTCATTAATTAACCATTTATCCTTATGTGTGTTGTATGAGATTTTGAAGGGTCTATATTGGTGTGGAAGGGTGTTCAGGATGTAGTGCACCAGGAAAGACTCTGATATTTCAACCTCAAGTTTCTTCAGTTGAGCCACAGTGTCCCTCATTTTCATGATGTGCTCGTGCACACCTTTCACACTGGTGAGCCTTAGGGATGAGAAATTCATGATTAGGGTGATTTCTAGTGCCTTGACTGAAGTGACGAATTGATCATCAATGGATTTCAGCAAGTCTCAGACATTTTCATGCCGATCAACGGAACCACGAATACCAACTAAAATTTTAGTCTTAATGAACATCATTCTTAGGTGATTAGATCGCTCCCATCGCTCATATAGTGTGATTTCCACTGTAGTGTTGGTATTAGTGAGTGTTGGTGGTTCATCTTTCCTAATAGCATAATCTATGTCCATCCACCCCAAATGAAGGAGAACTGATGCAGGAGCATCCACGCGGGCATCTACAGTCACCAAGCGAGCCAGCGCAAAGAGAGAGAAAACAGCTGGACAAGCCAGCGAACCTCAAATTTTTGAAATCTACCTTGGTATTGTTACTCCGCCATTTAACTAAGGGCATTCAAAGCCGAGCGCACTTGTATTATGTTTTAGATAGGAAGGCATTTAATAGTTTAATGCTGGTAGATAGGAATTAACTGTAGATTAGACAGTTTTTAGCTTTCGAGAGGGAAAATGGAATATAGGCACCCTCCTTTGTGTTATTGTATTATTATTCTGGGATTATTCACATTTTGAGATTATTGAGCATTAGCATAGAGGGAAAGAAGAAGAGCAGAGCGGAGAGTTGTGGAGAACTCCATGTACAGATATTGAATTAATAGTAAAGTTTTGATTCAATTCCCATGGATGTGTTTGATACCTTTGTGTTGTTGATGTTATGCTTTTGCTTACTTGCTTCCTTCTATGCCTATCTTTTATATGCTGCATATGTGATTGCGTACCAGGTTCGTAACCTGAGGGAATGAAGAAATGAGTTTCAGTTGTTTCTCTGCTTAAGCCAGGAGATTCCTGCATCGAGTGCAGTCGAGTACCTCCGCATAGAGTGCGCTGAGGAGGCTAAGCAGTTGAACTTTTGTTCTCTTTTGTCCATAGTCATTTTGTGTTATTCGAGCCGTGCAGGTGAGTGCAGGTTGGATTGGAGTCTCAGTAGCAAGTCTGAGAACAAAGAGGCCGGAGTTGCTGTGACGGTGAAAGCGCAGAGTCCGGGAAGACTTCAACACTTTGGAGGTTGTTGAAGGTGAAGCACAGGTATCGTTCTCGAAGTCTCTGAAGGAGTTGGAGGGATCTCAGCTCAGGAGGGACAACACCTTTTCTTTCAGTTGCACAGTACAAAGGTGGTAGAGCGGAGAACTCTTTAAGAGGAGGAGAATCGACGACTTAAAGTCGCTGAGAAAGTTCGCGAAGTTACGCAGGCCGTTGGATTTGGGAGAAACAGCGAGGAGGTAAACCTTCAAGCGCAAGGAAACCCAGTTGTCGTCGAAACATTGGCAATTCGGGGTCGGCGAGTGCAAGAGTTCCATGCGCGTAGAGATCGCGAGGTGCGATCCCCCGATTTAAATCGGAGCCGTCGATCGTTGGAAGGACAGGTGGCACGAGTTCCCAAAGAGTCGGGACTCGGCACTTCGGCGTTCGTAAGGTCGAGAGAAGCACGGGAAAATCGCGAGGGCGTGAGTCGCGACGGGTCCCACGGAGACTGTGTGGAGCACAACACGTGGCATCGCGCATCGGCACTCAGAGTTTGAAAGGGCAAGTCTTCGACATCGCGAGTGGTGATACTCCGAGATATTGACCGTTGACCATCGGGGATCGGGGTTCGGTGTTTGATTGCACGAGAGGCGTGTTGAAGGACTCGCGATATCGCGAGACCCGATCTTCCGATACGTGACGAGGAAAATCACCGAGGAACATCCTGTGGGTAACGAAGACTCCACAGCAGGAGTCGGAAGAGCGTTGACTCTTCGGGCCGTGTGTCAAGGAGGTCCTGGTGGAGCGACCGTCCACTGAGGGGCAGGTTGCGTCGGAGTGGTATCAGAGCAGGAAATTCTTGCTTGTATATTTCAGGCAGGAAGAGACAGAGGAGTGGAAGAAGACAGAGTTGCTGAGGACTCTGGAAGCACTCTAATACTCACGACTTGTGTCATAGTGGTATCAGAGCAGGGTTGAGTTCTTTTTGTTCAGGTAGCAGAGAGAAGCAAATTTCAAAATGCCGCCCAGGAGAGAAAGGCAGTCACCTGATCGTGAGGACAGGGATGCTCGAAGGAGGGGTAGGCCAGCAGGCAACCCAGAAATGGAACGTCAAATACGAGATCTCAGGGAGAGACTCGAAGATATGGAGACCACCCAGAGGAGTGGAGCTGGTACAGTAGAGTTTAGTGATTCTGAGGTTGAAGAGGAAGCTGGACATGACCAAGGAGAGGTCACAACAGAAGATGCCTCGACAGAGAGGTTGATCAAAGCCATTTCGAGGATGAGCTCGAAGACAAAGATGGACATTTCCGTCTATGAGGGAAGTCTAAATGCTGAGGAGTTGCTGGATTGGATCCGAGCGCTCGACACCTACTTCGATTATGAGGATATCGAAGAGGACAAGAAGGTGAGGCATGCAGTCACAAAGCTGAAGGGACATGCAGCCTTATGGTGGGACGAGCTGCAGGCGGATAGGCGTTCCAAAGGAAAACAGAATATAAAAAGATGGGATCGGATGATCGCCAAGATGAAGGCGAAGTTCATTCCGAGGGATTACCAAATCACTCTGTTCAGGCGCATGCAGAACCTGAGGCAGAAGTTAATGACGGTGAAAGAATACACCGAAGAACTCTACAGGCTCAACATTCGAGCTGGTCATTGGGAAAGTGATGACGAAAAGGTGGCGAGATATCTGAATGGTCTTAGATACGACATTCAGGATGAGCTGAGCATGGTTACCATCCGAACAGTTGAGGATGCATACCAGCTGGCTCTGAAAGCCGAAGAAAAGCTGAGCCGCAAGCAGGGACAGAGAGGGCGAGGCAGAAGCCAGCCCAGAGGCAAAGCAGTTGCCCAAGAAAGAACTCAGAAACCCAAGGAGGATTGGAAGATACCTCAGGGAAGAGTTGAAAGAGGTGGAACCTCACAGCAGAGGCAACAAAATTTTGAGCCGAGGAGGCAGCAAGATGATCAGCAAGGTGGATATGCTGACATCAATACATTTCATCGTACCCGAGGTAGAGGAAGAGGCAGAAGAGGAGTTATCACATGTTTCATGTGTGGTAAAGACGGTCATAAAGCCATGGATTGTCCAGAGAGGAAGATGGATAGAGGAGGAAACACTCACGTCGCTGAGGCGCAAAGACATGACGTGGAGGATGAGGACACTAGAAGTGGGAAGTCACTGACAGTGCATAAAGTCCTTTTGAAACCTCAGAAGAAGGTGGAGGACACAGCTCAAAGATGCCGACTGTTCAGGACGACTTGCAAGACCAAGGGCTGGAAATGCAAGGTCATAGTGGACAGTGGGAGCACATATAATCTCGTTTCGACCGAGATGGTGGAGAAGTTGGAGCTGAAGACACGCAAACACCCGAGTCCTTACAAAGTGACATGGCTGCAGAAAGGACACCAGGTATGTGTTACAAAACAATGCTTGGTCAACTTTAAAATGGGTGAATATAGAGATGAAATCTTGTGTGATGTCATTCCCATGGATGTTTGTCATGTTTTACTGGGAAGACCATGGCAGTTTGATAGACATGTTGTTCATGATGGGAGAATGAACACATACACCTTAGAGAAGGATGGGAAATCGCATACGTTGCTGCCGATGAAGGATAAAGAGGTGAAACCAGAAATTAGCAGCACGATACTTCTCATGAGTGGGAAAGAGCTTCTCACAGAGTTGGAGAAGGATGAAGATCCACAGTTCTTTGTTGTCAGGAAGCCGAGGATTGTCCTGACAAGCACAAGAGTGGACGACTTGCCTGAGGAGATTCAGGAACTGCTTGGAGAATTTCACTGACATCATCGTGGACGAACTACCTCATTCGTTGCCATCGATGCGGAGTGTGAGTCACCATATCGATCTCATACCCGGAGCAAGTTTGCCAAATAAGGCAGCGTACAGGTTGACACCTCAGGAGAACGAGGAAGTCAAAAGGCAGGTACAGGATCTGCAAGACAAGGGGCTAGTCAGGGAGAGTCTAAGTCTGTGTGCTGTTCCGACAGTACTAAGTCCAAAGAAGGATGGAGGCTGGAGAATGTGTACAGACTCCAGGGCTATAAATAAGATCACCATCAGGTACAGGTTTCCACTGCCGATAATGGACGACTTGATGGATTGCCTAAGTGGGGCAAATTACTTCTCCAAGATAGATCTCAAGAGTGGATATCATCAGATCCGGATGAGAGAGGGAGATGAGTGGAAGACAACATTCAAAACAAACGAGGGTTTGTACGAATGGTTGGTCATGCCGTTTGGCTTGACAAATGTGTCGAGCACATTCATGAGGCTGATGAATGAAGTCTTGCAGGAATTCATTGGCAAATTTGTGGTGGTGTACCTGGATGATATACTGATTTTCAGTAAAACCAGGGATGAACACTTGAGGCATTTGGCCATTGTGATGAGAAGGCTATAGCAGGAGAAGCTGCTGATAAATTTAAAAAAATGCTCATTTATGCAGACGGAACTCATTTATTTGGGTTTTGTGATTTCGGCAAATGAATTGAAGATGGATCCTGAGAAAGTGAACTTAATCAGGAATTGGCCATCGCCCATAAATGTTTTTGAGGTAAGGAGCTTTCACGGTTTGGCTAGTTTCTACAGGAAGTTCATTCGAAACTTCAGTGGAATCAGTGCCGCGATGATGGACACTGTGAAAAAGCGGCATAAAATTTTTCAGTGGACAGTGGAGGCTGAAAGGAGCTTCAATCTATTGAAGCGAAAGATAACCGAGCAGCCAGTGTTAGTGTTGCCATATTTTTAAAAGACCTTCCAAGTGAAGTGCGATGCCAGCGGATATGCTGTTGGAGGGGTCTTGAGTCAGGATGACAGGCCTGTAGCATATTACAGCGAGAAGCTGGATGATGCTAAGATGAAATACTCCACATATGATAAAGAGTTCTATGCCATCATCCAGGCATTGAAGAAGTGGAGGCATTACTTGATACCCAAAAAATTTGTGCTATACAGCGATAATCATGCATTACAGTTCGTGAGTCAACAGGAGAAGTTGAATCAGAAGCATGCGAAGTGGGTAGAGTACATGCAGAATTTCACATTTGTAATCAAGCACATTTCAGGGACTGCGAACAAGGTGGCTGATGCCTTGAGCAGGAAATGTTTGTTGCTGCAGGAGTTCAGGGTCAAGACTTTGGGTTTTGAAAACCTGAAGGATATGTATGCCGGTGACGCAGACTTTGGTGAAGCTTATGAAGCAGCCGAGAATCCGGTGCTCAGAGATAGAAGCCCGTGGATAGATTTTTTGATACAGGATGGATTGCTATTCAAGGGCAATCAATTGTGCATTCCAGATTGCTCTATGAGAGAGAATTTGGTACGAGAAAAGCACAGCGGAGGCTTAGCAGGTCATTTCAGGCATGACAAAACATTCGCCAAGGTGAGAGAATCATATTTTTGGCCAGGTATGCGCACAGATGTTAGGATATTTGTTGACAGGGGTCAAATTTGTCAACATGCAAAAGGCCGAAAGCAGAACACTGGGTTTTATCAGCCGTTACCTATACCAGAGAGACCATGGGAGGCAATTAGTATGGATTTTGTTTTGGGATTACCGAGAACACAGAGAGGCGTGGATTCCATTTTTTTAGTGGTGGACAGGTTCTCGAAGATGGCACATTTTATCCCGTGTCATAAGACAAGCGATGCGACCCACATCGCCAATTTATTTTTCAAAGAAATTGTCAGATTGCATGGATTGCCGAGGAGCATAGTCTCGGATCGGGATACGAAGTTCATAGGTCACTTCTGGAGGACGCTATGGAAGAAGATGGGGACTGATCTGGCATTCAGTTCTGCATACCATCCGCAGACAGATGGGCAGACCGAAGTAGTCAACAGGAGCTTAGGAGATCTGTTAAGAAGTCTGGTGACGGAACATCACACCAGTTGGGATCAGATCTTACCACAGGCAGAGTTTGCATACAACGATTCTGTGAATTGGAGTACAGGTAAGAGTCTGTTTCAAATTTTATATGGAACACAGCCAAGAGGAGTGTCTGAGCTCAGGGAGCCAGAACAAGCCGAAACTAGCAGCGCAAGGGCTGAAGAATTCGCTGAGGCGATGAAAGAACTTCACACGGAGGTGAAGCAGCGACTGCAGAAAACGAATCAAGAGTATAAGCGCAGAGCCAACCAGAGAAAGAGGCAGCTTCAGTTCAAAGTTGTGGATATGGTTCTGGCGCACTTAAGGAAGGAAAGGTTCCCAAGGGAAACATATAACAAGCTCAAGATGAAGAAAATTGGACCATGCCGAATCCTGAGGAAATTTGGCGAAAACGCGTATGAGCTTGAGTTGTCGGAGGGCATCGGGATATCCCCAATATTTAACATCTCGGACCTATACCCATATAAGGCTGAAGATGCAGGAGCTGGGAGTGTTGAAGAACCAGTGGTCCAGTGGCAGAAGTAGATGCCAGCAGCAGAAAATCCGCAGATCGAATTCATATTAGACAAACGAGTAGGCCGAAAGACCAGGAGGAAACAATATTTTGAATACCTGGTAAAATGGAAAGATCACCCAGTGGAGGATGCCAGCTGGGAGGATGAAGCAGTGATTCTAAAGCATGGGAAGACTGTGCAGGAGCTCATGGACAAGAGCCCATGAAATCTTTTGAGCCGAGGAGTATGATGCAGGAGCATCCACGCGGGCATCTACACTCACCAAGCGAGCCAGCGCAAAGAGAGAGAAAACAGTTGGACAAGCCAGCGAACCTCAAATTTTTGAAATCTACCTTGGTATTGTTGTGCCGCCATTTAACTAAGGGCATTCAAAGCCGAGCGCACTTGTATTATGTTTTAGATAGGAATGCATTTAATAGTTTAATGCTGGTAGATAGGAATTAACTGTAGATTAGACAGTTTTTAGCTTTCGAGAGGGAAAACGGAATATAGGAACCCTCCTTTGTGTTATTGTATTATTATTCTGGGATTATTCACATTTTGAGATTATTGAGCATTAGCATAGAGAGCAAGAAGAAGAGCAGAGCGGAGAGTTGTGGAGAACTCCATGTACAGATATTGAATTAATAGTAAAGTTTTGATTCAATTCCCATGGATGTGTTTGATACCTTTGTGTTGTTGATGTTATGCTTTTTCTTACTTGCTTCCTTCTATGCCTATCTTTTATATGCTGCATATGTGATTGCGTACCAGGTTTGTAACCTGAGGGAATGAAGAAATGAGTTTCAGTTGTTTCTCTGCTTAATCCAGGAGATTCCTGCATCGAGTGCAGTCGAGTACCTCCGCATAGAGTGCATTGAGGAGGCTAAGCAGTTGAACTTTTGTTCTCTTTTGCCCAGAGTCGTTTTGTGTTATTCGAGCCGTGCATGTGAGTGCAGGTCGGATTGGAGTCTCAGTAGCAAGTCTGAGAACAAAGAGACCGGAGTTGTTGTGACGGTGAAAGCGCAGAGTCCGGGAAGACTTCAACACTTTGGAGGTTGTTGAAGGTGAAGCACAGGTATCGTGCTCGAAGTGTCTGAAGGAGTTGGAGGGATCTCAGCTCAGGAGGGACAACACCTTTGCTTTCAGTCGCATAGTACAAAGGTGGTAGAGCAGAGAACTCTTTAAGAGGAGGAGAATCGACGACTTAAAGTCGCTGAGAAAGGTCGCGAAGTTACGCAGGCCGTTGGATTTGGGAGAAACAGCAAGGAGGTAAACCTTCAAGCGCAAGGAAACCCAGTTGTCGTCGAAACATCGGCAATTCAGGGTCGGTGAGTGCAAGAGTTCCATGAGCGTAGAGATCTTGAGGTGCGATCCCCCGATTTAAATCGGAGTCGTCGATCGTTGAAAGGACAGGTGGCACGAGTTCCGAAAGAGTCAGGACTCGGCACTTCGGCGTTCGTAAGGTCGAGAGAAGCACGGGAAAATCACGAGGGCGCGAGTCGTGACGGGGCCCACGGAGACTGTGTGGAGCATAACATGTGGCATCGCGCATCGACACTCGGAGTTTGAAAGGGAAAGTCTTCGACATCGCGAGTGGCGATACTCTGAGATATTGACCGTTGACCATCGGGGATCGGGGTTCGGTGTTTGATTGCATGAGAGGCGTGTTGAAGGACTCGCGATATCGCGAGAACCGATCTTCCGATACGTGACGAGGAAAATCACCGAGGAACATCCTGTGGGTAACGAAGACTCCACAGTAGGAGTCGGAAGAGCGTTGACTCTTCGGGCCATGTGTCAAGGAGGTCCTGGTGGAGCGACCGTCTGCTGAGGGGCAGGTTGCGTCAAGAACTCTCTCCTTCCAGACCTTATAGTTATCTCCCTTAAGTTCAGGGATATCACAATGAATTTCAGAGAAATTTGAAGGTTGTACAACTGCATAAAATTAAAGATCACATGCTTACGTTAAAATTGAGGCCAGCAAAAATAAAATAAAATTCCATGCTTTACCAATGTAAATTCATGCTTAAATTTGAATCTAATGACATAAAAATTGCCTGTGGGCTAAATTTCCAATTCAAGCAGATTCAATTATTCTTTCATAGATTTGAACTTTATGATAAAACTATTAATTCATAATTCCTGTGGGTAAGTTATGAAGAATTTAATATTTTATCCTAATTAATTATATAAATATAATAAAAATTCAAGTGGGATAAAATTTATTATATTTTGTATAATTAATTACAATTTATGTCTAAATATTCCTTATGTGATCCTAATCAATCATAATATATAATATTATTTAATTAGAGATGTTTTGGCTATTCTCTAATCAATTAAAAATTATATGGATCACTAGACATTATTTCTTTTATGCATAAAATTAAGTTGATATGAGAATAATTATAAATTGCATAAATAAAACTACAATATTCATGCATAACATTCAACGATGTATACTCATTCAAAATAGTATGTTTTTAATTAGAGGTTAAAAAAGAAATTATTTTAATGACCATAAAAGATCACCCGGATTGCAATTCTAATTATTGTGTGACTCAAAAGCAAAGTGTACAGATGCTATTCTCCTGAGGGAAAAATGTATAGTAAAATAACCTAAAGACGCACAACAATGCAATGAAACCTCTCTGTATAGAGCACAACAATTTCATTTAAAAACGTACAATCAAATTATAAAAGAAAGATGCACAGAAATGTATGGTTCTGCCATCTTAATATGGATAGACGTACATCAATATGCATTAAAATGTGTAGAGAAAATGCAAGGAAAACCCAATAGGGATGCACCGAGACAGAATAAACCTGTCTTTCTCCAAAACACCAAGGCAGAGATAAAATCTGCTCTGATACCAAATGTTAGTTTTAACTCGATTCTAAAATATGTGGAATAAAAACTTCTTCAAAAGAATCGAAATTTAGATGCCAAATGGATCATATCTCTGGCCATTGACGCTGCTTGAGTTTGACTAATTGTTGTAGAAGTTTTCCCCGTTCCACACTAATTTTTCTTTCAGTATGGCACTTCCAAGCTCTGCTCACTCTGATTGATGGTGTAAGACTGAAGGGAAAATTGAATGAATTAAGCAAGCTAGGGGACCAAACAAAAGTCTTTATAGCCAAGCTTCCATCAAGCTTCTATTGGCTATGTGTTAACTGTTCCACATTAATTTAGTTAGAGAACCGTAGATGGAGTAATGGACCATTCCAGAAGCTCCCAACAAGAAAATGGTTCTGGTTGGTTTCTGAACGAGGTGTGACAATTGAATACAGTTCGGGTTGGTTTCTGAATGAACTGTCGGTGGTTCAATATAGTTAAGGGAGCAGCGGTTCAATACAGTTAAGGCAGTTCCGGTTGGTCGAATGAGATGACGGGCTGACAGCGGTTAAGGGAGCTTACATCTTCTTTATATGTAGTGATCATACAAGTGATCATACCCATAAGTTAGAAGTAAAGCTAAAGGTAGCTTTTGGGTTACAAAGATTTATTTTTCCAAGTAGATGTAAGGAAAACATCTTTTTTATATGTGGTGATCATACAAGTGATGTTGAATATATATTTTAATTTGAGGATAAAGTTAGCTATGATTATTATGAAATGGAAGTAGATGTAAGGAAAACATCTTTTTTATATGTGGTGATCATACAAGTGATGTTGAATATATATTTTAATTTGAAGATAAAGTTAGGTATGATTATTATGAAATGGATGGATGATATGAATTATTCCACATGTAAAATTGGGTGGTTAATTTTTTTTTAAAGAATGAATTATTTTTATTCTATGTTTTCAAATCTATATAAATATATAAAGATGAAAATTGATGCAGGAGCATCTCTCCATGCCATCTAGTCAACCACGTTAGCGCACACTCATTCATGTGCTGAAAAGGAGGCGCAGCCTCATTTTGAATTTGTATTGAAGATAATTTAATGTGCTTAGGATGTTGAGCCAGGAAAGCCATGCCTTTGCGCAGGCATTAGATAGGATCGGCCTTTATTGTAGATTGGCTGAGATCTAGTTCTGGATAACCGACTAGACAGCCATTGATTGTAATTAATTAGAGTAGGTAAATCCTGGAGGGAAGCGCTGAGAGCACCTCAGGTAAAAGAGATAGGGAGATCTCATTTTGAGTAGTGGAGAGGTACATGTAGATAGAATGCATGTAGAGATGAGGAGAGCTCGAGAACATCTTGTAAAATATACAGGCATTTTCCATTATTAATACAAAGCATTTATTCCTGCATTTTATGTCATTATATGCATGTCTGTATGTGTGTGTTCATTATATGTTGCAATTGTGTATTGTTATCATGTATTTGCAGGGAGTTGGTTTGATTTCAAGTTTGAGAGGTCTTTGAGGGTTCATGCCAGGAGGGTGTGACAGAGTGTTGAGACTCTGAATCCCAGTGCACGGAGGAGGCACTTCTGAAGTCGCGAGGAGTCAGACAGAGACATGCTGAGAGCACAAGCTTGGGATCATCAACTCATACAGAAGGAGGACTTTGGGGTTACTGAACACCTCAATAGTCAAGGCAGTGTAGCTGAGACACTGTTGTGGATAGAACCTTTACTGGGAGTTCTATAGAAGCTCTACCAAGAGGGTATCGAGCATATGTACAGGAGTGTACAGAGAGAAAGAACTCTGCTGTGAGTTCTTAAGCGAATACCAGAATCACTGAGGATTCTGAGAGGCTCTGCTAGGAGGGCATTGAGTAGGTGCACAAGGTGCATAGGAATCCAGAACCATTGAATGTTCTGTGGGAGAAGATACTCCGCCAGGAGGGCGTTGAGAGGGTGCGCAGATAGCCAAGGAGGAAGGAACTCATCGAGTTCTATCATCTGAAGGAAGCAGATTCCACTGGAGGACCTATATTGGGTTGCTGAATACCCAGAAAGACTCAACACAGAGGTTGCTTGAGCAAGGAGCCAGGAAGGCGTCGATATTGATCATCTGAGGGAAAGGAAGAGAAAATCCCTCAAGGGGGTCTGAGTGGTTGTGGAAGCTCAGGACAGATAGCGCTTTGAGCGTGAAGACTCTGCAGGAGTGCAGGAGCCAAAGAATCCCGTGAGGGTTCAAAGGACAGAAGTTCAGGAAGGGCAGTGCTTTTGCGCGTATCAGTGAGACTCAAGTTGAGAGTTCGCAAGAGGAGAAGAAACTAGGAGGAGCTCAGGAGGAGCGTACAGGAGGAGGAACCTGACAGCCGTCGGATCTCAAGAAGAAATCCCGTCATTCGTTGGATCGGGAGAAGTAGCGCACGATTTAACCTCAAGAGGAGAAGCACATGGGAGAAGGGACCTGAGTCATCACTTCTCAGACCATATCGTCGACAGCCGTTAGATCGACATAAGTTGTATAGGGTTTAAATAGTCGGGATATCGTCCATCGGGAATTCGGGATTCTCAAGGTCATAGGAACCGGGCAGCGCAAGCCGCGAAATCCCGATAGGATCTGGACCGTCCGTTGGTAGAGGGACACGCGGCGGAATCAAGCGCCATCGGTATTTGTTGCATCGGGAAATCGGTCTTCCCGTGGACAAGAGATCGGGTAAATCCACACTGGAACCCCCGACATACTCGGAGCCGTCCGATTCGAAGGACAGGTGGCAAGGAACCAAGTGTCGTCGGCATATCGGGACTCGGCATTTGACGAGGCAAGAGTTTTGCGCTCATTGAAATCGCAAGTCACGATTTCCCGAAATTACGGGAGCCATTGATTTCCAGGGGACGCGTGTCGAGAGATCCCTGAGGATCGGGGTTCGGACTTCGGCGTTTTCAAAGGAAAGAGGTTCATACCTTTTGGAATCGCGAATAGCGATTTCCCGATTTTAACGGGGCCGTTGATTGTGATGAGGATAAATGGCACGCGATCCCATCATATCGGGGTTCGGCGTTCGGAGTTTTCGACATCACGAAACTCTTTCATCGTGGATCTGCGATCCGCGAAGTCCCGAAGAGGACGTGGCAGTGTGGGACCCCAGGTACTAGTGGAAGACAGGTGGCGCGATCTCGGAGAATCGGCACCTCGGCACTCGAGGTTTTGAAATACAGAGTGTTGACATCGCAAAGGGCGATTTCCCGATAGTGCAAGTGGAGGACAGGTGTCAGGGCGTCAAGCCGTTTGAGGAGGCGTTGACAAGTGGCGTCAGCTCGGAGTTCGGGGATCGGAGATTTGGAGGGTGAGTGAATCGCAGTATCATATTCGTCGATCTCCCGATAGGGAAATTCCCAAAATTCAAAAGCATTGACCTGTTGACCATCGGGGATCGAGGTTTTGTTTTGCATGTGAATTGTGTTCGCGTGAATCGCGAATTCCCGAGTCACGATACCCCGATTTCCGAAGGGAAGATTGTCGAAGGAGTTACTGTGGGTGACTCGTGACTCCCGAGGGGAGTTGGAAGAGCTTAGACTCTTCGGGCCCGTGTCGAAGAAGGTCCTGGCGAGAGTAGGGTCCGACCGTGAGGGTTGCGATTCTTGCGTCAAGGTGGTATCAGAGCGGGATTTCATATGTATATTGCAGGTGAAGGAAGACAGGGTTGCTGAGAACTCTGTGGGGACTTGCTTGCTGGAGGTAGAAGTCCGTAGACAGTCACAGGGAGACTGTAGAAGAAAGTTGAGCACCCAGGATTGTTGGAGTGATAGCAGTAGATCTATCGAGGGGACCGATAGACACAACAAAATGGCTACTGAAGGCCATAGGAAGAAAAGCAAGGCAGAAAAGCTTGTCGAATGGGATGAAGAGGAGACCAGAAAGCTCTATGAATTAAAAATAGACATAGAGAAGATGGAACTGCGAATGCGGTAGAATAGGAGGAGACGACTGCGTGAATTGCCAATGAAGAAGGCAAAAGCGAAATGGCCAGTCAAGCAGCTGATGGTCATAAGACAGCGTAGGCTGTTGAAAAGATGGTTGAGGTATGCTGAGAACCTCAGGGCCACAGAAGAAAACATGATTTGTTACTGTTGGATAGAGACAGGAAAAAGTCTCGATGATGGTGATGATGATGATGATTGGAATGAATTGGAATCAGCTGATGGTTTCAAATACTACCGGTTGGGCAGAAAAGAAGAAATTCCAGTTTTCCAGGAGGGCAATGAATTGGGATCAGTTGAGGATCTCAAGGACTGTCGTGAGGGCAGCCAAGGAATTTCAAATTGCCAGTTGGGCAGGGGAACAGAAATGAGATCAACTTAGGATCTCAAAGACTGTCGTGAGGACAACCAGGAAACTTTGCATTGCCAGCTGGGCGATGAAAGGAGGTCAGGTGAAGATCTTGAAGACTGCCAAGAGGGCAGCGGAAGCGTACTGAGCTGCCTGGAGGGCAGAGATGAAAAATTGACACTGTCTGAGAGTCTCTTGGACTCAAGGGGGAGTTCAATTCAGCAAAGGTTGCTGATGAAGATGGGATCGATTGATCTCATAATCTGCCAGGGAAGCAACAGTGGAAGCATCCCATATGGCCAGATGGGAAGGGATGATTTGAGAAGTCAGACTCAGCCAGAAGAGCTGACAGAGCATATAAGCTCGCAAGAAGATCAGCAGATGAAGCTGACAAGAGAGGAGGAACATCAGGATGATATACTAATGATTGGGGGGATTGAAATATTCCTGTCATTTGCCCAGGAGGAGGTAGAAAATTCTGTTGTACATGCAGCAACAGTAGAGCAGTCACAATTGGAGATGACTGTCGAAGAAGAAGAATTGGAGCAAGTATCCGAGACTGCCCAAGTGGATGAAGAGAAGAATGAGTGTTCTGAGGAACAACTCAACAAATTCAGCCAGCAAGTTGAGCGAGCTGCAGCATTTGAGCTGACAGCAAAAGAAACAGAAGAAGGAAACGAGCATTCCGAGGAATGGCTCGACATATTCATCATTTCAGTTGAAAACAATGCAACAGAGGAGGTTGCAGAAGCAGAAGAAGAAGACACAGACGGCATATGTCTTGCTGAGCTGTGGGAGCAGATTGAAGCCCTAGAAGACAGGGTGAAAGTGCAGGGCATGCACATCCAACAGGTGAGGTTGGAGACAGATGAGGAAGGCGTGGGAGATCATGATGGTTTTCCCAATGGCCCAAAAAATTTTCAGCTGTGGAGACTGCAACAGAAAAACCAACCACTAGAGTAGTTGGATGAAGCGATCAAGGAGATCATGGAGATGATGTTGAGGGCAGCACAGACTACCAGCAAGGAGCAGCTGGGCAGAAGAAAAGTAGCAGTAGCAGCACAACGGAAGCAGCAGCAGCAGAATGGAGCAGAGGGAAAGCTCCAAAGACTTGTCTGGGACCCAGGTGGACTCCAACAAGCTACAGGGGAAGCTCATGAGCAGGAGCTCATGATTTTTGCAGCTGTGGAGTATGATGCAGGAGCATC
>ML838723.1:0-17851 GCA_009831015.1 Picea engelmannii
AAAAGACAAAAATGTGGTAGGGACCAAGTGGATTTTTAAAGATAAAGTTAATGAAGATGGTTAAATTATAAGGAATAAAGAAATATTAGTGTGCAAAGGATATGCACAAGTAGAAAGGATTGACTTTGAGGAAACATTTGCCCCATTAGCCATATTAGAAGTTATCATAATGTTCTTGGTATTGGCATATTTTAAAAACTTCAAAGTATATCAAATGGATGTCAAATCAACATTCTTAAATGGAAATCTAAAGGAATAAGTTTATATAGAACAACCTGAAGGATTTATATTATCAGAAAATATCTGCAAATTAAAGAAAGCATTGTATGGTCTCAAACAAACTCCTAGAGCATGGTTTTCAAGACTTGATAATCATCTACAACAACAAGTATACAAAAGAGGAGTTATTGACAACAATATTTACATTAAAATTGAAAATCAATATATGATAATTGTTGTAGTATATGTGGATGATATCATCTTTGGAAGTAATATAAATCCTCTAAGCAAGCAATTTGCTACAGAAATGCAAAAAGAATTTGAGATGTCAACACTTGGTGAACTGACATTCTTCCTAGGATTACAAGTTTCACAATCATACAGAGGCATATTCATATCTAAGACCAAAAACATTAAAGAAATGTTGAAGAAATTTCAAATGAAAGATTGTAAACATATAATCACTCCTATGATTACCTGATGCAAACTAAGCAAAGATGATGAATCACTAGAAGTAGACTAAACCATGTATACATCAATAATTGGTAGCCTATTATACGCAACAACAACAAGACCATACATCATGCAAGTTGTAAGATAAGTGATCTGGATTTATGAGATGAAAGAATTCACTAAAAGACTGAATACAATAACACAAAGATACGGAGAACAACAACCAATATCCAGTGAACAATAACTTCTATTGAATAAATGAAATAGGTTGAAACTGTAAAACTACAAAACTAAAAACAACTTACTCGAATGGTGGTAGCTATCTCTGAGAAGAGATGTGAATGCTATGCACATTTGTATGAGAAAAATGATTACAATGAGAATTTAAAGGCCTTTTTAACATTACTCATGAATGTCAAAACCCTAGACATCCAAAAACCTAACCTTAAGAGGTGAAACACCAAAAGTTATGTGAGCCCCGCTAGGTAAGTTGGTACCTCAACTTCCCAGGGTCGTAACTTTTGCATACGACCTTTGTTTTAGGCGTGTGATAGCTCGTTGGAAAGGTCTTTTCGAGAACTACACATTATGCCATCAAACTTTGACCCCCTCTATAGTTTGACTATGGCAATCCAAAAAAACATTGTTTAGGGCCCCGAAACGGCCCTGAAAGTACAAAAATATGTGCTGACATGAAAAATTCCAAAATAAGTCAGTTGGATTAGGTGGGAGACCACCAGTTTCCACCTGGAAGATGTGAAGGGCTTCAAACAGACCCAGAAGTGTAGACCCCACAATTACAAATAAGTACAGAATAACGTGTTGAACTTAAAACTGTCAAGAGGAGCCAGTTAGAATAGGTGGGTGGCCACCAATATCCACCTAGATCAGTCCTCCCCCCTTATGAAGCAATGGTCTGCATTGTGTTGAGTTCCCCCATAAGGTGAGGAAACTTCTGTTGAATTTGTCCCTGGGTGAGCCACTTGCCTTGGTGTAGGAGTTTCCCTGCCTTGACAACTCGATAAAGCTAGATCCTCTGTTGGCGAGTGCCCTTGAACTGTGTGTCCACTATCTTATCAGTGGATGCATGTTCCATGCAGTCAAGGTTGAGCTATGTTGGTCTTAGTTGTTCTGCGATCTATGATGTGTGCAATAATGGTGGAGCATATGGTCGAAGGAGGTCTGCATTGAACATTGGGTGCAAGACAAGGAAGGGTGGAGTGTTGATCTCAAAAACATTTCTACCCACAACCTTGGTGATAATGTAAGGCCCATTGCATAGTGGGCAGAGCTTTTAATGGGGCCATGTAAGGCGCTCTTTCTATAGATGTAACCAGACCTTGTCTCCCACCTGAAACTGGTGCGGTAACTTGTGTTGATCATGGTGTTTCTTTGTACTTAGCATTGGATTTCTGCAAAATCTCATGGACCTGTTGGTGGATGTGTTGAATTCGCTCAATGAATCTAGTGCCTTTACCGACATCAGAATGAACATGAGAATATTCTTCCTGTGTGGTTGCAAGAGGTAGTGCAAAATCAATGGGATATAAGGGTTGGAATCCCAACCCCACCTAAAATGGGCTATGGATGGTGGAGCTATGGAGAGCCATGTTGTAGTTGTGTTGAACATAGGGAAGACTCTCATCCCATGTATGTGGATGATTAGAGTTGTACATGCACAGGATTTGCACAATCATATGATTGACAACCTCTGTTTGGTTGTCGGTTTGGAGGTGGAAAGCAGTGGATTTAGTGAACTTGGTGTCCAACAGTGACCAAAGACTCAACCAAAATGTGTTGAGGAACCTATTGTCCTGATCAGAGATGATGGTATATGGTATCCCAAAATGGACCCACATGCATTCGAAGAAAATCTTGGCAGTATCTTCCATTGTGATTCTCTTCTTGCATGTTGTGAGGATGGCCATCTTCAAAAACCGATCAACTACCACAAATACACAATCATTGCCTTGCTTGGTGGACGGAAGGTCAGACATATAATCCATCTAGATGGATTCACAAGGCCTCTCGGGAGTAGGAAGAGGGGTGTATAATCCTTACTTCTTGATGGTTGGCTTGGCAATGGCACAAGCAGTGCAAGGTCTGATATACTTGTTGACATCATGTCGAAGTTTTGGCTAATAAAAATATTTCTGTAGAATGGCCACAGTTTTCTCCACGCCAAATGTCCTGCCAACCAACTATAGTGAGACTCCCAAATCAACTTTGCACACTCGTTTGGAGGAACATAGAGATGGCCTAGATGGCATAACATTCTGTCCTAAATGTGAAAATCGGTGACATCCGCGCCTATACCCAAGAGCTGATAGGTGGTGGCGAAATCTGGATATTGTTGATGGCCACTCACATGCCTCATGTCCACAGGAATGGAGGACGGTGGTGAGTGCAGCCACGAGAGGTCAACTGAGGTAGTCAGTGACACAGTTTGTGCTCCTTGTCTTATACTTGATGTTGATATGGAATTGCTGCAAGTAGGTGGACCACTTCTGATGGCGGTCGTTTTGTAACTTCCCATGTGTCTGTATGAACTGCAGAGGCTTGTGATCAATGTGGATGATTGTCTCCTTTCCCAGAATGTAATGTTTCCATTTATGACAAGATTGTACAATGGAATACATTTCCTTGTCACAGGTGGGGTATTTCTAGACAATATCTAAGAGTGTCTCACTATGGTATGCTACCGGATGACCATGTTGAGTGAGATCTATGCCTACAACATAGTTGGATGCATCAGTCTCAATCTTGAATCATTGTTACAAATTGGGTAAGGAGAGTATTGGAGCTGAGCACAAGCAATGCTTCAGATCATAAAATGCTCGTTGTTTTTACTTCCCCCATGCAAACTTTTCTCTGCCACCTCCCTTGGTCACTTGGTTGAGGGCCCATGCAATATGGGAGAATCCCAACATGAACCGTCGGTAGAATTTGGCTAGTCCCAAGAAGCTTCGAAGCTTGGTTAGTGTGGTCAGGCCTAGCCAGTCATGGATGACTTGAATCTTAGCTAGATCAGCATGTACCCCATGCTCATCAACAATGTATCCCAAGTATTGGACTGTGTTCATGCCAAAGGAGCATTTTTCCAAGTTGGCATATAGCTTGTGATGTCGTAGAGTACTCAAAACCTACCGAATATGCTGCATGAGCTCCTCCCAAGTTCTGTTGAAGATGAGGATGTCATCCAAATATACCACCACAAAAAATTTGGTGAAGGGTCTCAATACATCATCCATTAACCTCATGAAAGTGGTTGGTGCATTTGTTAAGCCAAAGGGCATGACAATCCATTCGAAGAGACCTTCTTTAGATTTGAAAGTTGTCTTCCATACATCAGTTAGTTCGATGGGAACCTGGTGGTAGCCAAACTTTAGGTCAATCTTGTTGAAGAAATTCCCCCCCTTCAGTTGGTCAAGAAGGTCATCAATTATGGGAATTGGGTATCAGTTCCTAACTGTGATTTTTTTTAATGCTCTGTAATAAATGCAGAGCTGCCAGGTCTCGACTTTCTTCTGCACTAGTACAATCAGGCTTCCACAAAGGGAGGAGTTGGGTATGATGTGCCCCTTTTGAAGAAACTCTTGGATCTGACGCTTGATTTCATCATTTTCCATCAATGATCAACGATAGACTGGTCCATTAGGCAAAGGTGCACCGTGGGTTAGATCAATTGGATGCTTGAGTTGGCAGTGCGTCGGTACCCTGATGGTTGAGGAGAAGATGTCTCTATACTCTTCCACGATCCCATCCACTTGCTTATGTTGTAAAGAGAGGCTTTGTGTAGAGGCCACAGATGTGGCGACGAACTTCTTTTTATTGTGAGCCTGGATCACAAAGAAGACGAACTTCCCAATCTATGAAATGACCTTACTGCCTTGCTTAGCAGAGATTAAAGGAATAGCGGTAGGAGGTGCTACCTCTGATATCATGTACAATTGTCTACCTAAAGTAATAATAACATTGTGGGGTCTAGACTCATACAGAGCATGTTGCTTCCATAAATATTATTGTCCTAAAAGAAGATCACAAACTTCAAGGGGATCAATATCACACAATACCTCGTCTTTGAATGGCTTGATGTCACAGGGCAGACGACATTTTTCGTTGACAAAAATATCTCTTCCTTGGCAAAGTCAGTCGATGGTGTAGGGATGCGGGTGCGGTGTCATCGACAGGTCCAACCACTTGATGACCTCTGCTAAGATCAAGTTCTTCTGATTGCCACTATCGACAATGAAATGAAGCAGAGCCCCCTTTACCCACATCTGTGAGTGAAAGAGGCGTTCCCCTTCCTCTGGTTCTCCTGGTTTGCTTGGTTGGACTTTGTTGGTAGTGATAGTGGAACTAGGTTCAACATCGATAATCCGCTTCCCTCCTTTTGGATTTGATTCAGAGTCATAATCGGCCTCTGACTCGAAAGATTTCATCTCGACCATGAGTGACTACTTGGAGCAGCATTCTTCGGTGTTGTGCCAAGGGATTTTATGGTATTCACACCATTTTCCTGTGTCCTTCTTCGACTTCGCATTACCCTTCTTGTGTTGCGGCTTGGACTAGTTGTCCCGAGAGTGGCCATCTTTGCTATGTCCCTTGTTGTGTGGGTTGGGGTCACATTTTTCTTTCTTTGTATGTGAGGAGTTTGCAGATCCAAACTCTCACCTCTTCTGCTTAAATTTCTACTCAATCTTGACAACATATCTATAAGTCATACTCAATGATGCGATGTCGAGAAACTCAATTTTTGTTTGAATGTATCTATGCAAAAATCCATGGTATTTGAGCACCAGATGTCATTAAGATTCTTTGGTACCCAATTTGGTGCCCAGGGTATGGAAAATCTTGGTGAAATATGGCACTGTTTGGTCCCTTTCCTGACGCAGGGTGGTCCATCTTGTGTACTGGTCCTCGTAGGTTCCAACATGGTAGTACTATTCATGACATCCTTGAAGGAATCCCATGTGGGGGAGACCGCGAATATTGTAGATTCCTCTATGGCCCTTTGCTCAAAGTAAGTATCCCACCAGTCCTTAACATGGGGGATGGCCTTGAGGAGTGCAAAAGTAATATTTTCCCTATCAGAAATATTGTGAACTGAAAAATACCCTTAGAGAAGATTCAACCATTTATCTACATCAACCACATCTATCAGTCCTTCAAATAATGGAATATCAAAATTTACATGTACCTTGAAGGGGGTTGCATGGCCGCTTGATGAAGATGCTTCTCCTGCAAGCAGTTGTTGAAGGATCTGTGCAAACTTGTCCATCATTTCATTCCTTTGTCGCGCAAGGTATTCCTAGAGGAACATTTTAAAAGGATATACTGCTCCATCATCTTTCTTTTCATCCCCCGTGGGTTGTTGTCGGGCTTGGCGCAACTGATCTTGCAAAGGCTCGATTGGTTCGAATTCCAACTTCTTGTACCCAGATCTTGTCGGGGACATGCACGAAGAAAAATAAATGAACAGGAGACCGCTTTGATACCATTGATCCATATTTATGAGAAAAATGAACTAACTAACAGACTGAATACAATAACACAGAGATACGGAAAACAACAACATATATCCAGTGAACAATAACTTCTATTGAATAAATGAAATAGGTTGAAACTGTAAAACTGCAGAACTGAAAACAACTTGGTCGAATGGTGGTAGCTATATCTGGGAATAGATGTGGTTGTTACGTGCATTCGTCTAAGTAGAATGATTACAATGAGGCTCCATAGGCCTTTTTAACATTACTCATGAATTCCAAAACCCTAGACATCCAAATACCTAACCCCAAGAGGTGAAACGCCAAAAGTTATGTGGGCCTTGTTGGGTAAGTTGGTACTTCCTGGGGTTGTAACTTTTGCATATGACCTCCGTTTTAGGCGCGTGATAGCCCGTTGGAAAGGTATTTTCAAGAACTACACATTAATCCATCAAGATCTAACTTTGTCTACAGTTTGAATGTGGCAAGCCAAAAAAACATTTTTCGGGCCCCAAATTGACCCTGGAAGTGTAGAAAGATGTGCTGACATGAAAACTTCCAAAATAAGCTAGTAAGATTAGCTAGGCGGCCACCAGTCTCCACCTAGAAGATGTGTAGGGCTAGAAATCTGTGAAAGTGTAGAACCCACAATTACAAAGAAGTATAGAAGAATGTGTTGAACTAAAAATTGTCAAGAGGAGCTAGTTGGAATAGGTGGGTGGCCACTAATATCCACCTGGATCAATTAGTGGCCAGATTTCAATCTACACCTAAAGAGACACATATGAAAGAAATTAAAAGGATTTTTATATATCTCAAAGGCATCTTGGATTTTGGGTTATGGTATCCAAAAATAGAAGACTTCACATCAACTGCATATACTGATGCAGATTGGGCAGGAAGTATTGATGACATAAATAACACTAGTGGAGGAGCATTCTTTCTAGGAAAATGTCTTGTGTCATGGCTAAGTAAAAAGAAACCTTATATATCACTATCTACAACATAATCTGAATATATTGTTGTTTCCTCCAATTGGAATCAAGTAATTTGGATGAAACAAACTCTAGAAGACTTACAAGTAAAGTATGGTCATCCAATTCTTATTAACTATGACAATACCAGTGCTATAAACCTTTCTAGGAATCCTTTCATGCATTCAAAAACCAAGCATATCCCAATTAAATTTCATTTTTTAAGGGAACAAGTTACTTAAAAAGTTGTTAAATTGGAATATGTGGATACTAAAGAACATATTGCATATATATTCACAAAACCTTTACCTAGGAGTACTTTTGAATGCCTTAGACATAAATTGGGGGTAATATCCATATATAATTAAATTTCACAAGCTTCATCAGAAAAGCAGTACATGGATAGGGGGAGTATACCCTCAGGGAGGGGCAAAGAAATATCCCTTCTGTCATTGTTGTCAAAGGGGGATAATAAACAAGAAAACCCAATTAAAATTGAAAATAAGGGGTTTTTAGTTTGTTGCCATCGATGCCAAGGGGGGGCAATGTTGGATATGGTGTTGTCATTGATGTCAAAATGGGTCAATATGGTCATTATTATCAATGGATATATGGTATTGTCATTGATACAAGCTCGTGCATTATCAAAATCTTATTGTGCAGTCGTTGTCGTCTCCCCAAGACTACTACTCTGTTAATTTCATGTGTGAGCTTGATTACATGCATTCATATTAATGTATGTATATCTGAAACAAAGAGTGAAAGCCATGATTTAGTCTAAGAATATTAATGGTTTTTCAAGAGTTCATTGTGCAGATTACCGATATTTACGACAAACTCATGAAGAAAGGAGAGGCCTTCAAGATTGTGTTAGTCTACAATGACGACGAGGAAGAAGACTTTAAAAAATATCATGCGAGCATATCATGGCTTGCTCTGCCATTTGGAGATAGGATTTGGTCTAAAATGCATTAGTACTTTTAAATTAAGTGTGTCCCAACCTTGATTTTTATAGGTCCATATGGAAATTTTATTACAGATGATGGCAGTTGTGCGGTGTCGATCCATGCATCCAAATCTTATCCCTCCACAGATAGTCACCTTGCAATCCTGCAAAGGGAGATGGACGAGATAGTAGAGAAATATAGTGGTGGTTGGATTGGACAATCAGGATTGATTGAGAACAGATTGGATGATCCATAATCATTTAGGGTTTGGTTGGAAGTTGACCAGAGTCAACACAAACATGGACCCAAAGAGTTAATTCAAATATGCCCTTATATTTTTTGTGTCCATCGTCGATTGGATCGAACAGTCCACAATCATTTATGGTTTGGTTGGCAGTTGACCAGAGTCAACACAAAATTGGACACAAAACTTTTATCAAAACCATTTTATTTTATTTCAAGTCCACCATTGATCAAGATCAGACGACCCTCATTATTTCACATTATGTTTACTATTGACCAAAGTAACAATAGACTCGGACGTGAAAATATAATTCAAATACACATGTATATTATTCATCCATCGTTGACTAGAGAGACTATAATCAACAATGATATTGGCATGACCAAGTTTGACCTCGTGAAAAACAAGGAACCATTGCCATATCTAGCACAAAAAGAATGTTTGATGTTCCTACAACTGGTGTAATTGTTAGCATGATAGAAAAATTTGCGATGGGTACTACTCTGCATATTTGATTAAACAAATTGTGATGACCTAACATAACGATGATGAACAATATATCTGGTAAATCACTTATCAATGGAAGATAAGGAAGTTTTAGATGATAACAAAGGAGCTTAGTTTGGATGTTGGTTACACAAGGAGCGCTTTTGAGGTTGTGGGGCATGATTTGGAAATGTTCCCAGCCGTGGGGGCTGTCAGTTCAGGTGGTAGTGGCCCCAGTATTGGGGACCTTGTCGAGGGGGGGAGCTGGGGATCGTCCCCAAAGGAATCATTAGGTATTAGTATCAACAATGCCTTTTCACTGTTAGATGTTATTATTGATGTGGACAGTAACCTTGGGGGAGTGGTGAAGGATGTGGGTGATTTCACAGGGATTGAAGTGAAAGGTAGGGAGGGCACGGTACATGAACCCTCATTGGAAAAAATCTTGCTCTACAAATCGTACAAGGAAAGGTTATCAAAGGTCCAGAAGGGTGATGGGGGTAGGAAAACTTATTCACTCAAAGGAACTGAGTGTGCTCGTGACAAGAAAAGTATTGAACGCTTGGTATTTGGGAATGATATAGATATGGACAAGGTGGTGGAATTATCTGAATAGGTGCTGGTCGATAGATTTATGGGGGGGGAATTGGGTATGGATTTCTTGAGGGAATGGGTTGATTCAATTTGGAATAGAAATATTTCAAAGATGCCAATCATCCGACTATTGGAAAGAGGATGGTTTGCTTTTATTTTTTCTTCCAGGGAGGATGTAAACTAGGTTTTGTTGAAGGTTTGGAGTGTGGAAGGGACGCCTATTGTTCTCAAAAGGTGGAATCCAACCTTTTATTCCAAGAAGGAGCGGGTGGATTAGCAACCCATATGGGTTCATTTGTCGTGTCTTCCTGTGCAGTTCTGGAACTCTGTCAGGTTTGTAGTGATTGGGAATAAGCTAGGTAGTTTCATTGAAGTGGACATGTATTTTGAATAGTTAGGTCATATGTCAGTGGCTAGGATCCTAGTGTGGCTAGATCTTCGGTCGAGTCTACTTCAGGAATTGGTTACTAAATCATCATCTGGGTATTTTGTGCAGACACTAGACTATGAAGGTATTCCCTTCAGATGTCACAGGTGTCATGTCTATGGTCACGAGGTTGTGGATTGTAATTTACCTTTCCAAGGAAAATCTCGCGTCAATAAGGGAGATGAGCAACTAATTGAACATGTGAGGTCGTCTATGGATGTGATATTGAAGGAAGGTGGATTTGAGGTGGAGACAAAGGATCTTCATGCAGAAAAGGAAAGCTCAAGGACCCCCATCCTCCCTGTGGAAAAAGCTTCGGTCCCTTTAATTGTGGAAAATAAAAAGATCTTACATCAAACTACGAAGGCTAGCCAACGGGCGCTAGATTTGTTGGGTAAGTGGTCTCTTGGCGCCACTTCATCTATATTTTCTTCATTTTTTGATTCATTGGTTTTGGATGGGGTTTTGGGAGTCTATGGTTTTTTTTCTCACAGGGGTTTGAATGGGTCTTCTCATGCGAGCCTAGCACTTATCCTCTTCTAGTGGTGATTGGTATCCTCCTCCTTTAGTCTCTATGTTGGCCACTAATTTGGGAACACTGGTATATGGTGTTATTTTTTCATGTTTGGTTTCTTCCTAGGATACTTTGGTCACTTCTATAGTAGCAGGGGTTTCTAGTCCCACTGTACCTGGGCTGTCCAATGGTATTTTATCCCCCTCTTTGTATTCTTAGGTCTCCTCTAGTAATAATCCTACTCTTTGTGTTACTTCGTCGGTCTCCATTAACTTATCCTCAGATGACAGCAGGGTTCGATATACACTTCGAAATAGGTCCATTATCAAAGAGGATTTTTCTGTGGGTGGGTAGGATGCACAAGGGGGCATGGATTGGGGTCTTCTTCTCATGCTTATATGTATGGCAGAGATCAAGGTAGAAAGTCTCACATTTTCTTAGCTCGATATCTGGCCAGGATTAGTTTGACATCAGGTAGGAAATCATCCATCGAATGGGCGCTTAGAGAAAAGCAAACCCACAGGGAGATTACCTCATACAAATCTTGTCTTTCAAATGTCGAGGGTTGGTGAACCCGACAAAAAAATCATCCTTAAGGATATTGGTGGATTTAATATCACCGGAGGTTATTTTGCTACAAGAAAATCTGGGGGTTAGTGAATCAATGATGTCGGTACTTGAATCCTTGCTTCCTGGATGGGATTTTGCAGCGATGGAAGCCAGGGGTTGTTCTGGTGTTTTAGCTACTAGGTGGTTATTAAATAAGTTTAACTGAGAGAGTGTTTGGGTATTTGAGTCGAGGATCGGTTTGAACTTATTCTCAACAAATTTGGATCGCTCTATGACTATTGTAAACGTCTATGGACCCTATGTAGACAGACAAATATATTGGAACTTCATTGCTAGGTGCTCTCGGTTGAGTGAGAGGGAGATTATTATTGGTGGTGACTTCAAATTCTCATTAGGGGTTGCAGAGGTTTTGGGACCTCGAGTTGTACCAGACCCTTTAACCAACTATTTTTTAAACTTGTTGGATCAGTATACAGCCCACGAAATTGAATCTGAATTGGCGAAATAGAAGGGTTGGCGTAGACAGGGTGGCTAAGAGACTGGATCGATTCTTGTTGGTAGAGAGATTGATTGAGTCTTTGGCATTACTCAGACAATGGGTGGCATGTGGTGGTGAATCTGATCATGGTCCGATTATGCTAGAGTTATGCAGTAGGGGAAGGAGAGCCCCTAGCCCCTTTAAAAAAATTTAGGGTTGGTTAATGGATCCGAAATATCAAGCTTTAGTTCGAGGTATGTAGAATCTGGTTGCTATTGATCATCAAACTCCAGCGGCTATACAATTTTTGGGGAACTTAAATAGGATTAAACAAGCAACTATTTCTTGGGCACATGAAAAAAATATTAAAGAGGAATAGGAATTAAGACACAATGAACAAACTCTTCAGGAGATGTAGGAAGGTTTTGGGCAGGGGTTTCATACCCAAGATGATAAGGAGAATCTGGTTAATTTGGAAAAAAGGCGAAGAACTTTATTGGAGGAAAAAGAAGCTCTGTGGAGGTTAAAGAGTCGTGTTATTTGGCTTATTGTGGGGATGAAAATACTAAATTCTTTCAAACTTACACCAAAGGCAGGAAAATGGCTAATACGATTTGGGGATTAAAGATGAGGGATGGAGAAGTTGTCAACTCTTTTGAAGGTCTGGCTACCATGGGAATTGAACACTTTTGTGACCTCTTCAAGGTCCAGGAGAAGTCATCTATTACTGAAATTGTACAGGTTGTCAGGTTATTTCCTTGCTTTGTGAAGGAGGAAGACAATCAAATTTTAATGGTCGTTGTCACTGAGAAGGAACTATTGGAAATTATCCACTCTTTTCAAAAAGGGAAAAGCCCAGGGCCTGATGGTTGGCCTATAGAATTTTACCTAGGTTTCTTCGATTTGTTAGGACAATATGTAATGAAGGTGGCAGAGAAATCATGAGTGAATGGCCATATTCATGACCCTTTAAACTAAAATTTCATTGCCCTAATACCAAAGCTAGATAATCCCTCCTCTTTTGATGATTTTCGCCCAATTTCTTTATGTAACTGCCTTTACAATATTATTTCAAAGGTTATAAGTAGAATATTAAAAATTATACTCTTGAGGAATATTTCAAGTGAACAATTTGGTTTTTTGGGAGGAAGGTAAATACATGAGGCAATTGGGGTAGCACAAGAAGGCCTGCACAGTATGAAAACCAGAAATATCATAAGGGTTGTTGTGAAAATAGACCTTTCAAAATCATATGACAGAGTAAATTGGATTTATATTAGGATGTTATTGATTCACCTAGGGTTTGGGGTGGAATTTACAAATTGGGTGATGGGGTGTTTGTCATCGGTATCCTTCTCTATTATGCTTAATGGTTCAATTTCCTCTTTTTTTCATGCTGATAGAGGTCTACAACAAGGGTGCCCCTTGTCACCTTTACTTTTTCTCTTGGTGGCAGAAGGCCTTAATCGTTTTCTGGTAGAGGGAAAGAACTCTGGTAGTTTCAAAGGGATCAAAATTTCTCCTGGTTTGTACATTTCTCAGTTTCGCTTTGTAGATGATATATTAATTTTTTGTGATGGATAGAGGAGAGATACTGACAAACTGTTTGAAGGGATCACTCTCTTTAAAAGGGTCACTGGTATGTTGATCAATGATCAGAATTCCAACATCACTTTTGCATCATTGGAAGCAGATGATATGCGATATATTTTTATCTCAGATCGCCTTCCAGGTGCTTGAACTTGAGGCGGGGCTGGAATATCTCGGTTTTCAGTTAAAACCAAATGACTACAGAAAGATAGACTAGATATGGTTTATTGCAAAATTAGAAAAAGGTTAAAGGTTTTGAGTCACAAATGGTTGTCAAGGGATGAGAGACTAGTATTGAGTAAGTCAGTTCTTGAGGCAATCTCGGTCTATTGGATTTCTTTGTCGTGGATTCCAAAGGGCATCCTGGAAAAAGCAAGGAATTTTTTTTTCCTATATATGGAGGGGAAATAAGGAAAATCAAGTGTTGTCGTGGGTTCGATGGGAGAGAATTAAGATTCCGAAGGCTTTAGGGGGATGGGGATTAAAAAACATTTTTTTATTCTCCAAAGCTCTTGCAGCAAAGTGTTTGTGGATATCGATCAACTCATCGAGCCTCTGGCCTAAAGTTGTACAACATAAATATATTGTACCTCTTTCACTTCTTGATTTGATTAGGAACCTAAGAAAAAGAATGTTAGGCATCTCTATTATCTGGAAAGTAGTCATTAAGGCCTTCGACTTGATCGGGAATGGCCTGGTTTGGACGGTTGGATCAAGAAATTTGGTCTGGATTGGCTTGGATCCGTGGGTTGGCTACAATCAGGGACATATACTAAATGTTGGAATATGCTCACAGTTGGAGTGTGGGGGTTTTTATTACTTAGCACAAGTTGGGGACCCAACCACATCCACTTTATGGCACAAATTCTGGTTGACTGGGCATATGCTAGGTCTCATTGGGGATGATCCAATTCAATGGGACAGGTATATTTGGGCATTACAAAGAGCCAATATATGATTGACTGATCAGGAGGATGAGCTACTCTAGGATGGTGACCCGGTAGCGATATATACTCCAAAAGCAGGATATGTTCAGCTCAGTGTGGATTTACATCAGAGAGAAACAATTTGGTGGTGGAAGAAACTCTGGAAGCAATGCTGCCCAACAAAAGAGAAAATTATGGTATGGTCAATCTTGGAGAATAAATTACCAACTTGGGATAATCTTCAAAAGAGGAAGTTCAATGATCTGGGTTGGTGTACGCTTTGCAAAGACCAAGATGAGACAGTGGATTGTCTCTTTATGTGTTGTGATTTCACCAAGGGTGTTTGGGCAGATTCACTAATCTTGTCGAATACACTTGGGCGCTAGCAGGGTATTTCTTTTGATGAAGCTTTGAAAGATTGGTTATTTGTGAGGGGGAACTTTGATCATAGGGATTTTCCTTTCATAATTGCATGGGGAATTTGGATGGCATAGAAAAATTATTTATTCTGAGATGAGGTCATTTCAACATTTAGAGTGGCAACAAATTGTCTTGGTATTCTTGATTTTTATAAAAAAATTGGGAGGAGAGGGGCTCGACCTTACCCGTATTAATAGGGAGGAAATTATTGACTTGGCCAGGCCATGGGCATATTTTGACGGGGCTACTTTAGAGGATCAATTTATCTGTTGGGGGGTGGTTGTCTATATCTTTCCACTACTCATTTATTTATTCTCAAGTTAGGATTGGGGGCTGGAACAAATAATTATGCTGAGCTCTTACCGTTAAAACTTGTGTTATTATTTTTTATGGAAAAGGGCTACAAAACTTTATAGGTTTTCGGTGACTCAATGCTAATCATCAACTGGGAAAATGGAGCTCAAAGATGTCACATTTCTCATCTAGTGCCAATTTATGAGAAAGTTTTGAGAATCATCAATGTTTTTTACTCTATCTCTTTTACTCATCTATACAGAGAGCATAATCGGTTGGCAAGCATGCTTTCTAAAGAAGCCTCATAGTTAGAGTATGGTGGTTGGTATATTGAAGAACAGTCAGCAACAACCATCCACGGTTTCTATCACAGACCTTTTCATGAAGTCCCAAACTCTTAAAAATTTATGATCATCAATACGATATTTTGGTGTTTTTTTTGCCAAATTTTGTATAATTTATAGAATAATTGACAGTCAATCTGTCAGACTTTTATAATTTGTAGACAATGTATAATCTTTTGGATAGTTGGGGACACTGGATGTATAGTATTCGGTTAGTTTTGCATTATTTCTATGCAATGATGCTTATACTGCATCGACAGGCATGGTTCTTATCCTTTTACTTGATAATATATGAAAGGCTATTATATATAGCTTGTATATATATGTGAATGTAATTTTGTTTCCACATAATGAAATTACAAATTTTTCCGAGGAAAAAAAAATCAAAGGAGCTTATATCATTTAGAAGTTATCCAAAAGATTGAAAGATAGAACCTCCCTTATCGAAGCACCCAAGATTCCCATTGCAGCTATAAGGTTTTTGGCAAGTGAAGGGATAAATGTTGAACAACTTACAAGGGATTTGAGGTCTTTTAATTTAAACCAAAATTTTAATAACAAAATATTAACATTGTTGTAAAATAAATGAAAAGGTGCAATGTTTCATTAAAAGGACACGATGGTTCAATTTCATACATGTTGGAAGACTGTATAAACAGAAAGGTATGGTGAAAGAAGAGTGTCTTTGTGGTCTAATTTGGAAGATCAAAACATAGACATAGTCCAAGGAAGAACTTGAAACATTCATATGAAGTGAGGGTGGAAGGGAGGATTAAGGGAGTATTGGAGTCCTCTATAGGTTGAAGCATGAAACAGGGAGTTGTAGCTTCCTCAAGTTGGTGCTTGAAAACAAGAGGATTGGAGTTCTCTACAAGTTGGAGCCTGATCTACAGGGATTTGGTGCTTCCTCAAGTTGGTGCTTGTAAAACAAGGGATTGGTGTCTCCTTGAGTTGGTTCTCAAAATAAGAGATATTGGTTTCTCTTACAAATTGTAAGTTATAAATGAAATATATTCTTTTATAATTGTTACATTTAAAATTCAAAGTTTTGTACATTCTTATTGATATATTGTTATGGTTCATAAATTAATAAAAAATTAATTTAATTTGAGAAAAAGAAGCAATATTGATTCACACCCCCCCCCACCCCCTCTCAATATTGAACAACCTTCCAATAGTTGGTTTATTGATATGAGATTGTATGCACTAGGTCTTCTTCATGAGTAAATGTATGTCTTTTATATATTTGGTTGAGGCATGTATCATGGATGGTATGGCACTACTTGAGGCATGTATTAGAGACCCTTTTGGGGATATGGTAGCATATGGTTGAGGTCCATGTTTTGGTGTCATTGATACATGTTTAAGACATATCCTTGGTACATCATATATGGTTGTTATGGTTCATTATTAGAGGAACATATTTGTGATAGTGGCATATATTTGAGGAAGATCTTACGGTATATGGTATGATGCATGCTTGAGGTACATTGTGGTACATGGTTTCGATACTTGGTGTTGATATGGTCTATATGACTGGATATGGTTGATATATCAATGACAGATATAGTGACAAGGATAATGACAGGTTGCAGGTTGATGATAAGTTACAAGTTGATGTGATAGTGACAGGTTACAGATTGATGATCAGTTACAGGTTGATGTGACAATGATAGGTTGGATGATAGGTTGATTACAAGTTCATTATCAGAGGCATTGACAGTATCAGTGGTAGTGATAGTTCGATCTACATTTATATTTCAAGGTGGAAAGATAGGGCAAGGAAAGGGCATTGTAGCCTCCTTTTGGTTGGTGTCGGAGAACACGGGGAGTTGGAGCTTCCTTCGGATTGGAGCCTGAGAATCAGGGGGTTGTAGCCTCCTTTTGGTTGGAACTAGAGAATTTAGAGAGTTGTAGATTCCTTTAGGTTGGAGTTTGTAAATAGGGAGTTGTAGCCTCCTTCCAGTAGTAGCTAGAGAATTAGGAATTTTGTGATTTCAATGAATTCATTCTTTTGATATATAAGAAAAGCATTATGTGGTTTTATCCCATTTGGGTTTCCACGTAAATTCTGGTGTACTGTGTTTCTGTCGATATTTATTATGCTCTGTTGATTTATATTATTCATTGATGATATACTGCTAATAAAAATAATGATTACATATTATGGTTAAAAGTGATAATAAAGTTCTCATACTGATTCACTCCTCCTCTTATTATTCCAACACTTTTTAGCTTCGGACCAAACTATTGTAGTGAAGGAATAGTCCCGAAAGAAGTGATGATTGTTGAAATAATGTAACTGCGAAGAGAATTCTTATTCATATTGTTATTTTATTATTAGGATTAATCCCCATTGTGGATTAATCATGTCGGTAATTGTATAAGGACCAAATCCCCTTTTGCGAATTGGTCATCGAACAATTATAAAGGGAAGAATAAGAAGTCGGCCCCAACAATTATTATTGAAGACCAAGAATTAAATAAAGGTGGGTTTACCCACCCAGAGTGAGAGGTCGGCCCTGCCAGTGAAACCCTCTCATACGTGCCAATCTTGTATAAATAAGAGGCTAGCGCCTCACTTCTAACACACAACTCACTTGCTCATTCTCTTATGAGGCAAGCTGCAATTACCAGTTGGAGAGAGGGAGAAGAGTGGTGCATATCTTGGAGAGGACTATCTATATTGGTTTGAGTTATCTCTTGAACATTGTATAAGTTATTTATGATAAGGAATTTTTTGCTGGGTTTTCTTCCCCTAGAGGGTTTCCCAGGATAAATGTTGTGTCTCTTGTGAATGTGTATTTCTCGGTGATATTGTTCTTATGATGCTCTTATCTATTGAAATGAAAAGAACTATAATAATGGCATAAACATTAACA
>ML838723.1:20066-43970 GCA_009831015.1 Picea engelmannii
ATTCAGATGTATGTGGCCCAATGCCATCATCCTCCAATAATGGGTATGTATACTATGTATCATTCATTAATGATTATTCTCGTAAAAGACCTGGATATATTTGAAGTATTCAAAAAGATCAAGGAATTCAAAGCCTTGATAAGCAAACCCTTCTGTAAGGAATATTAAGATACTCAGGTCAGATAATGGAGGAGAATATACCTCAAAAGAGTTCATGAATATATGCAAATATGTTGGGATCAAGATCCCCAACAAAAAGGTGCAGTTGAACGGAAGAACAGACCCATGTTGGAAGCTGTGAAGATCAAGATATTCCTATGTGCTTATGGGAAGAAGCAGCAATGACAGTTGTTTATGTGCAGAACTGATTGCCCCATAGTGCACTTGGGCTCAAGACACTAGAAGAGATGTTCACCGGAAAGCAGCTAGAGGTAAGCCATCTCAAAATATTTGGTTGTCCAGTGTTTATTCATATACCGAAAGAGAAAAGAAACAAGTTGGAACCCTCCAGAAAGAAGGGAATATTCGTGGGATACTATGAAGTATCCAAGGCCTTCAGAATCTACATACCTGGTCACCGCCATATTGAGATCAGCAGGGACGTGACCTTTGATGAAGAAGCATCACTTAAGAAATCGAGAAGATTCCAGCTTGAAGAAGTATATGAAGAGGAACCTGTAAATCCCAGGACTACAGAATCTGTGAGGGAAGTTCCTAGAGCTGCAGAACCTGTAAGGGAATTCATAGCTTCCCCTGATGAGGAGACTCCTGAAGATCATGATATAACAGAAGTTCAAAAACCTCCTCAAATGACCTTCTCCCATAAAAGAAAGCCTGCTTGGGCAAGAGAGCTTATTCAAGATGGAGAGAAGTATGGTGTTCCAGAAGGAACCACGAGACAGGTGAAAAGACCAAAGCCATTCTCTAGTTACACAGATTTGATATGTAATCTACTAAGATGAAGAGCCTACCTGCTTTGAAGAAGCCATTCAAAAGAAGGAATGGGCAGATGCCATGACAGAGGAATACCAATCCATAATGAAGAACGAAGTATGGGAAATAGTTCCTAGATTGAAGAATAAGGATGTGGTATCATCAAAATGGCTCTTCAAAATAAAACATGTTGTTGATTGAACTATTGAGAAATATAAAGCAAGATTTGTCGCTCGTTGCTTTTCCCATAAGGAAGGTATCGACTATGAAGAGACATTTTCTCTTGTGGCCAGATACACTTCGATCAGAACCATTATAGCTCTTGCTACCGAGATGAAATGGAAGCTGCACCAGATAGATGTGAAGACAGCTTTCCTGAATGGTTTTATCGAAGAGGAAGTGTATATAGAGCAACCCCAAGTATTTGAAGTTGAAGACAGGAAGTCTCATGTCGATCGATTGAAGAAAGCCTTATACGGATTGAAGCAAGCTCCCAAAGCTTGGTATGGCCGTATAGACAGTTTCTTAACCAGCTTAGGCTTTACCAAGAGTAAAGTAGACTCAAATCTCTACTTCAAGATCATGGATAATGAACCAGTAATATCACTACTGTACGTGGATGACTTATTCTTAACTTGAGAAGAAAAGCTCATCGCTGATTGTAAACAAAGAATTTTCGCATAATTTGAAACGAAAGACCTTGGCCTAATTCATTACTTCTTAGGTCTTGAGGTATGGAAGAGTCCAGAAAGAATATTCCTTAACCAGGGGAAGTACACGGTCGAAATATTAAAGAGATTCGACATGCTAGAATGCAAGTCCATGAATACACCCATGGAAGCAAAGCTGAAGTTGTTAGTCGATAATTCGTCAGATTTGATAGATGCCACACTGTATAGACATATTATCGGATCATTGATGTACCTGATGAACACCAGACCAGACATCTGTTTTGCAGTGACCACCTTGAGTCAGTGTTTGGT
The DNA here is from genome assembly GCA_009831015.1 of Picea engelmannii. Lineage (NCBI taxonomy): Eukaryota > Viridiplantae > Streptophyta > Pinopsida > Pinales > Pinaceae > Picea > Picea engelmannii. Next base: position 21,983 of record ML838723.1, read on the forward strand.
AGAGCCTAGACGTGTTCATCTAGTGGCTGCAAAACATGTGATGAGGTACCTTAAAGGTACAATGAATTATGGTCTCAGCTATGATGGAGATCATGACTTCACACTGAGTGGATATACTGATGCAGATTGGGCAGGAAGCGTTGCAGACAGAAAAAGCACTTCCGGATGTTGTTTCAGTTTGGGATCAGCTATGATCTCGTGGCAGAGTAGGAAGAAATCCAGTATTTCTCTCATCACAACGGAAGCAGAGTACATCGTCGCATGTTCTGCTAGTTGTAAACCTATATGGCTTCGAAAGTTGCTGACAAGCCTATTTGATTTAGAGATGAGAGCAACCACGATTCTATGTGACAATCAAAGTTGCATTAAAATGACAGAGAATCGTGTCTTCCATGACAGGTCGAATCACATAGAGATCCGTTATCATTTCATTCGTGACATGGTACAGAGAGGAGCCTTGAAGCTCTAGTACATTAGCATGGATGAACATGTTGCCGATGTGTTGACTAAGCTTCTATCTCGTGTAAAGTTTGAACACTTTCGAGATAAGCTTGGTATAGTTCAAAAGGACCCTCCCTGAAAGGGGGAGTATATATGTTCCTTGCTTCTGACCTCGCTGTTAGATGTAAATCAAGATGAGTCATGCTTCTGACCTCGCTGTTAGACGTAAAGCATGATGTCGTGTGATCCTTTCTTTTGACCTCGCTGTTAGATGTAAAGCAATATGAGTCATGCTTATGACCTCGCTGTTAGACGTAAAGCATGACGTCGTGTGATCCTTGCTTCTGACCTCGCTGTTAGACGTAAAGCAAGATGAGTCATGCTTCTGACCTCGTTGTTAGACGTAAAGCATGACGCCGTGTGATCCTTACTTCTGACCTCGTTGTTAGACGTAAAGCAAGATGAGTCATGCTTCTGACCTCGATGTTAGACGTAAAGCATGACGTCGTGTGGTCCTTGCTTCTGACCTCGCTGTTAGACGTAAAGCAAGATGAGTCATGCTTCTAACCTCGTTGTTAGACGTAAAGCATGACGTCGTTGATTCCTTGCTTTTGACCTAGTTGTTAGACGTAAAGCAAGATGACTCCTTGCTTCTGACCTTGTTGTTAGACGTAAAGCGAGATGTTGATGCGTTCCTTGCTTCTGACCTCGTTGTTAGACGTAAATCAAGATGAGTCATGCTTCTGACCTAGTTGTTAGACGTAAAGCATGACATTGTGATTCCTCGCTTCTGACCTAGTTGTTAGACGTAAAGCAAAATGATGATATTCCTTGCTTCTGACCTAGTTGTTAGACGTAAAGCAAGATGTGACTGACACTGAGCTACCAGCTTAACCACTGCGACATTGAGCTAGTGTAGTAATGTGATGTGCCAGCCTAGTGTTGTGATGAGGTATCATTTTTACTGATACATATTTGATGCAGATGATGATAGAATTCTTTCGAGAATGATGATGTTGTTGATGAAGAAAACTTTCGATGACTCGTAAATATGCTAACCAATGTTTCAAGATGATATTGACGATACTGTCCTCTAGATGCCACTGATGATGCAGACCTCTCTCGCCTGATGCTGATGAAGAATACCCTTCTTGTTAAGGGGGAGTGTTGAAATAATGTAACTGCGAAGAGCATTCTTATTATTATTGTTATTTTATTATTAGGATTAATCCCCATTGTGGATTAATCATGTCGGTAATTGTATAAGGACCAAATCCCCTTTTTTGGATTGATCATCGAACAATTATAAAGGGAAGAATAAGAAGTCGGCCCCAACAGTTATTATTGAAGACCCATAATTAAATAAAGGTGGGTTTACCCACCCAGAGTGAGAGGTCGGACCTGCCAGTGAAACCCTCTCACACGTTCCAGTCTTGTATAAATCAGAGGCTAGCGCCTCACTTCTAACACACAACTCACTTGCTCATTCTCTTATGAGGCAAGCTGCAATTACCAGTTGGAGAGAGGGAGAAGAGTGGCGCATCTCTTGGAGAGGACTATCTATATTGGTTTGAGTTATCTCTTGAACATTGTATAAGCTATTTATGATAAGGAAGTTTTTGTTGGGTTTTCTTCCCCTAGAGGGTTTCCTAGGATAAATGTTGTGTCTCTTGTGAATGTGTATTTCTCAGTGATCTTGTTCTTATGATGCTCTTATCTATTGAAATGCAAAGAACTATAATAATGGCATAAACATTAACAATGATTTGTGACAGGATGAGTATGGGTAGAAATTTTAACTCCAAACTTGATAATTTCATTAACATGGGACCTCAATAAATGTACATGTATATGACTATTGCCCTTCCCCTTCTAGGTGACTCTTCCTATCACCTACGAATTTTCACATTCCTATTATTCACAAAAATATTTACAGATTACCATAATATAAGGATTAGGTATTCAACATTCCCCCCATTAATCTGAAGGGGTGTTTGTGAGTCCAAGAAGCATTCCAAAATTTTCAAATTTTTCTCTTCCAAGTGCTTTGGTGAATATGTCTGCAATTTTCTCATTTGTGGAACAATGTGTCAAGTGAATAGTCTTGGCCTCTACATGATATCGAATCAAGTGACACTTTGTGTTGATGTGCTTAGTTTGATCATGGAATCAAGGATTCTTGGCCAACTTGATTGCAGAAGCATTGTCAACTAGAAGATGAGTAGAATTCACTTGTTTCTCCTACAAATATTCAAGTATTTTCCTAAGCCACACAATCTCCTTTTTTGCTTTTACAGTTGTCACATATTCTGCCTCTGTTGTGGAATATTCTAGAACTAACTATTTGTGTTATCTCCCAGGCACAAATGCTAATACAAGACTCATGAGATAGCCTAAAGTTGACACTCCATTTTCTTTATCCCCGACAAAGTCTAAATCAGAATATCCAATCGGGTTAAATTCATCCACCTTAGAGTACTTCAGTCCAAAATATTGAGTTCCCCTCAAGTATTTTAGAACTCTTTTTGTAGTATACCAATGTCCTTCACAAGGTTTTTGCATGAGCCTATAAAGCATCCCAACAACAAATGTAATATCTAGTTTGGTGGTGGTAAGGTAGACAATACTTCCCACAAGTTGTCTATACTTGGTCGCATCCTCAAATTCATTCTTGTCTTTTGATGTGAGCTTCAAATTTTGTTCCATCATATTAGAGACATGGTTACACTCGGTCATGCCAAATTTGTTCAATAATTCTCCAATGTCATTTTTTTGGGAGATGAATATGCACTTTGGACTTTGAATCACTTCAATGCCCAAACATTAGTGAAGGTGTCCTAAAATCTATCATCTCAAAACCTTTCTTCAACTCTTTCTTTATGGATGCAATATAACTTTCATTATTCCCCATTATCAATAGATCATCTACATACACTACAATATATACCATAGTTTTTCCAACTTTATTGACAAATAGAGTTGCATCGTCAATATTGAAGTGCTTGAAATTCAATTTTAGAATATGCTCAGTTAGATTTTCATACCATGCTTGTGGTGCTTGTTTCATGCCATACAAGGATTTGTTGAGCTTGCATGCTTTTTTTTCTTGTCCCTTCACAAAAAAACCTTATGGCTAAGACATGAAGACATTTTCTTTCAAGTCTCCATTCAAGAAAGTAGTCTTCACATCCATTTGATGAACTTTCCATCCATTTTGTTCTGCCAAGAAAAATAGAGTACAAATGGTAGCCGATTTTGTTGTGGGGGAAAAATTATCCTCGTAATCAACACCTTATTTCTATGCAAATCCTTTTTCCACAAGCCTCGCTTTGTGCTTGTCAATTGATCCATTCGATTTGTACTTGTTCTTGAATAACCACTTGTAGCCAATTGGCTTGGTTCTGAATGGAGGTTCCACCAACTTCCACATCCCATTCTTGATGAGAGAATCATACTCCTTCCGTGTGACTTCTTTCCACTCATCATGAGAATTGGATTCTTCAAAACAAGTTGATTCAAAGTTAGTAGATAAATTCAAATCACAATCATATGAAGCATCCATGTCATCTGTGTTATAACCCTTGAGATGTATGTGGCTAGGAAACTATGCCAAGACATCCATTTTACTTTAAATGATTTGTATTAAGTTTTTCGGTTTCAAAACAAAGTATTTTTCTGATTCACCTTAGACCTTAATTACTAGTATTTAATACTTGGAGATCAAGGTTTTGAGGGCACAATTTTTATGTTTCAAACAATTAAATATTTAATGAATGAAATAAGAATTAAGAATAACATAATTGAAAGTAAAATAATGTATATTTCTAATAAATATTATTTTGCCCTTCAAATAGAAAAAATTATTACAAAATATGTATTTGATATCAAGAATATAATATGAACAGAAAGGAATACTTCTTTCTATTCACAAGGCTTAATGAATTAAGCACAGGTCTTGTAAATACTTACAGTACATCTCAGAAATTTTCTAGCTATAATGATTCCATTGTAGTTTGTAATAGTAGTGGTTGTACTAAATTATCATAATTATAGCATCAGATACATTCAAGAAGAAATTATGGACATGGAGATAACACCAAGAACATGAATCACATGAACTGAAACATAGAAATTTTGAATCACTCAAATGGTTTGCCCTCTCAAATTGTCGGCCATTCCTTTGAAATTTTCTTCACTCTCTTTGATTATGAATAAATTCTTTCTATAAATTTCAAAGGATAGAAGCTTGCCTTTATCATCCTACGCTAAAGGAAATCCCATTTTTACTAGATTTTCAGATCTATTGGTAAATGAATCATTGTTTTTTTTCACCATTGTACATTTATTATAAGCTTGTTGTAACAATTTTTTTTTTGTGAAAATATTTTCATCCTCCATCACCATTGTGGTTATGTCTTTCACACCTTTACTTTTCAATACTTCACTGGAATTGGAATTTAGGAACTTATTAACTCTTGCAGTAGACTGAGGTCTAGTTCCTAATTCTTGAAATGATTTCTTTATAGTGTCATATGCTTTATCTGTCAGTAGGATCTCATCATAAATTATTTTGAAGTAATCCCAAATCTTACCAACTTCATCAAAGATTTCATCCCAGATAATGTGTCTATCTCCTATCAGATATGGTTTGCCAAGCAACTTATTCTTATTTGTTCCATGCCTGTTAGCATCTTAGCTTTTAGCTTCTGGTATTCTCCATTAATTTTATCCTTATCTTTGATTTCTTCTTGTTGTGTTGAAATTGTTTTCTTCGGCTTTTATATTTCATCTCCCTTCAGGTTCAAGTCTTTTAATGCTTTTGATAACCCATCTATTGGATCTGTTGTTTTGTTACCCGTGATTAAGAATATCCCCCTTTCAATATTTCAATATGGTTCTCATACAATCTGATATGCCCTTCCATCTGTATCATCTTTTTCAGGAGCTAATCATTTTATACTTGGATAATCTATAATTATGGAGTCTAGACATGTTCAATTCCAGAGATATTGAGCCTTTTCTTTAGTGCATGGATCTTTGTGTCTTTTGTTTTCATCAAAGCTTGCACATAATTGCATCTTGTGGATCAAATCCTAAATCCATTACCCACTAATCCAATTATTCCACTCTTACATGCTTAGTTCTGTTGGCTAAATTTTCATTTTTTAGTTGATTTCTAATATTTCCATTTATGTATTGTAGCTTCTTGATTCCAAGATTGGATATCATTACATCTCTTTTCAACATATCGCCAATTTGTCTATGTAGATCCATTTTTTCCAGTGGGTGGACAACATTAAGATCAATATATATATTTTTCTCTTTTGGTTCCATCGTTGTTATATTCAATCTACCCTTTTCATAGTCTACAATAGATAGCATTATAATCTGAGTTGTTTCTTGATCAAATATTTTAGGAAGAATATTTTATTTGATCTTAGAACCCATCTTACTGGTAGCCATGAATTGATGAACATGATCAATCTATTTTGATTGATATGTATCCAAAGATTATTTTACATTTTGACTTTATGCACTCTAAGGATTTGTTAATGATGACACTTCTACGATTACAACAAGTTCTCTGATCACTGGTGCTACTTCTTCTTGTGATTCTTGATCTTCCTCTTCATCAAGTACCTCTATCTTCTACCTTTTTACTGACCTTTCTTCCTATGTTTCTGAGTTCTTTGAAGTTGATATCATAGTCTTTCTTTAGTATATATTCTCCAACTACTAAGGGGTTTTTGTTACTAGATATTTTGACAGTTGCTCTAGCACTTTACCCCGGACTTGCAAAATACTTTGTACATCTTTCCAAATATTCTGGTTTTCCAACAGCCCCAATTGTGCTTTTTTTTTATGCTAATAAAGAACATGTCCATGTGCAATCCTATTTGAAGAGAATACAACATGAGGATCATACATCCATATTTCTACCTGTTGGAAACCCATGTTCTGGAGGAATTTTTTTGCTACTTGCAAAGTTGTTCTAGTATTGACAATAAAAGGCCCAACTTCTTTTTTCAATTTGAAACTAGATTTATACTTTCTTGATACAAAATGGATATTATCGTAGTCTAATATTTGTCTTATGTATTCCAATGCAAAGACTCTAGGAATCAAGAAAGTAGGAAAAAAGAAAGGTTGTAGTTCAGAGCCATATATCTTAATCTTTGTATGATCTTCAAAAATGTACCAATCCCCTACTCGTTTGACAGTACTCAAGTGTAACAGTTTATTGCATTATGGAAAAACTCTAGGAGGTATCTCATCATGTATAATCTGATAAGATTTTAATACTAATTGGTTAACATATTCTGAGAATCCCTTATTCTGAATCTTTTTCCTAACCAAAGAATTCTAGTGAATGACTGAGACTGGGTTACCAATTTTATCTTCAATCTTTAGTCCAAGATGTGAAAAGTGAATAGCTTGGGAAAACAAAAAGAGATGGACAAGGTAAGATTGATATCTGGAACTTTTGAGAGTTTCGAATTCTAAAAGTTGATGATGAATCTTATCAGTTAGAAATTGGGCATAATTTAATCTAGTTAAACGTTTCATTGTAAATGGACAAATTGAAATCATACACCGTAAAACAAATTCATCAACCACAAGGTCATTATATTTCCTTAAAATTACAGATATCATTGCAATAATATGCCTTGATATTTCATGAAATAAATTGGTTTCAAGAGTAACGACATCCGCAGAGGCATCAAGGTTCTTGCACAAATAAGATTGTAAGAGGTCAACTCTATCCTGAGGATTTAACTCTCTGAAGCATTTGGCTGATACAACTTCATTTAGCATTTCATTGTCAAGGTTAAATGACGATCTTAGCATTTCATAAATGGATTGGGGAGTATCTCAATGAGCACAAACCCATTTTTGGAAATAATATCTCCCTTGGAATAAATGTAATTCGAGGCACACCAAACCACAAATCAGGGAATTCATACACTTGGGGTACTAAAAATTTCTCCATATCAGGTTCCCAAGCATGTTAATGGTCCACCAAATTCCTGAAGTTTTGGCTCGCTTGCTGGTGTAATTCAAAAGAGTCAAATGATAGAATAGGGTCAAAGATATACTTGTCTCTATCAACCAAATATTCTTCCTTGGTAGTCAACATTTTCTTAGCTTTAGTGGGTTTAGATGATTCCATTTTAAACAATGAAAAGTTGGAAGAAAAAAAGATTTTGAATTACCCATAGAAAAATTTGATTTTGGATATATTCGGGCAAGAATGGTGGATGGCATTGGTTAGTTGAAATGTGTTACTCGTGTTTAAACTCTTCGCGAACTCAACATTAACCAACATAATTTTTCTTTTACCTATTTAAAATGAAACTTGAACATGTAACGACTTAGGATGGTGAAGGAGATAATTGAATTTAAATCAAAATTGGCATTTGACCTTTTTCGTGCAGGTTATTGTCACTTGGACACCTGTCACTCCAATGTTTATTGTGGAGGGGTCTCGAGTGGTTATGCTAACCATGGGGGGGGGCACAATTTACCAGTGTGCGACACATCACTAGATTTTAAACCATGGTTAAGTTTTACGGCCCCCTCCCTTTTGTTAACAATCGAGCATGGGGGGGGTCATGAAAGGATGTGGATTGTTGATTAAAAGTGTCAAGCATATGATCAATCCTGCAATGGAAGATGCAATTTTTATCAGAATAATTATATAATACTAAAATATAAAGACTAAATTATGTTAAGCATACTAAAATATAAAGATTAAACTAACTTTAAATATTTTATTAAGAGTTATTTCAAAAACCTTTTCGAAATAATGAAATCTAAAGACTAAAATAAAACCTAATATATTATTTAACGTATTATGAGAATAAATCTAAATTTTATTTGTAAATATTGTAAAAATTTAAACTATGTTGCAACAATCTGCATCACCTAAATTTGAATTATCTACATCACCTCCATCTTGTCTTGAAGAACTTCTGGTCTTTGGATCAACAAGAAAAAAAAGCATGCAAGGTGAACATTACTTCATTTTATTCATTGATGACTATACAAGGATGACTTGGGTATCTTTTCTTAAAGAGAAATCAGAAGCGTTCAAAAAATTCAAAGCCTTCAAAGCACATGTTGAAAATGAGATTGATCTCAAAATCAAGTGCCTAAGATCAGACAATGGAGGGGAATTTACCTCAGATGAGTTCAATGAGTTTTTTGAAACTCATGGAATTAAAAGACATTTTTCAGCTCCAAGAACTCCTCAACAAAATGGAGTTGTTGAAAGGAAAAATAGAATTTTCCAAGAAGTAGCCAGAACTATATTAAATGAAGCCAAACTCCTAAATATCTATTGGAGAGAAGCAATATATATAGTAGTGTATATACTTAACAGAGCCCAACTTAGAGTTAACCATGACAGTACACCATATGAGTTTTGGCTTGGCATACGAGCATCAATAAAACACTTCAAAGTCTTTGGGAGCAAATCCTATATAAAAAGAGATGATGTTAATCTAGCAAAATTTGATTCCAGATCAAATTAAGACATATTTATTGGTTACTCATCCAATAAAAAGGTCAAAGGATGTTATAATCTGAGGCTGCAAAAAATTATGGAAAGTGAAAATGTAAAGGTGGATAATCCAACGGCAAGAACAATCAAATCTCAAGACAATTCACAAGTTGATGACAGAAGAAGAGATGTTGATGATGAATAAAAAACTAAAGAAATACAAGAAGAAGAATCACAAAGTGAAGAAGAAAACGAAGAGGAAGCATCACCAAGACAAGAGTCAAAAGCACCATCAAGAATAGTACAAAGAGATCATCCTGATATTCAAATCATAGGCAACAAAAGTGATAGAGTTGAAACAAGAAGAAGGTTAACATATGAATCAGAACAAACAATGGTCTCCCTAATAGAACCCAAAACATTTGTAGAGGCTAGAAAATATGAAGATTGGATTAAAGCCACAAATGAAGAGCTTTCTCAAATAGAGAAGAATCAAACCTTAGAACTTGTCCCAAGACCAAAAGAGAAAAATATGGTAGGGACCAAGTGGATTTTTAAAGATAAAGTTAATGAAGATGGTCAAATTATAAGGAATAAAGAAATATTAGTGTGCAAAGGATATGCACAAGTAGAAGGGATTGACTTTGAGGAAACATTTGCCATAATAGCCATATTAGAAGCTATCAGAATGTTCTTAGCATTTGCATGTTTTAAAAACTTCAAAATATATCAAATGGATGTCAAATCAGCATTCTTAAATGGAAATCTAAAGGAAGAAGTTTATATAGAACAACCTGAAGCATTTATATTATCAAAAAATGTCTGTAAATTAAAGAAAGCATTGTATGGTCTCAAACAAGCTCCCAAAGCATGGTTTTCAAGAATTGAAAATCATCTACAACAACAAGGATACAAAAGAGGAGCTACTGACAACAATATTTACATTAAAATTGAAAATCAGAATATGATTATTGTTGTAGTATATGTGGATGATATCATCTTTGGAAGTAATCTAAATCCTCTAAGCAAGCAATTTGCTACAAAAATGAAAAACAAAATTGAGATGTCAATGCTTGGTGAACTGACATTATTCCTAGGATTACAAGTAAAGTATGGTCATCCAATTCTTATTAATTATGACAATACCGGTGCTATAAACCTTTCTAGGAATCCTTTCATGCACTCAAAAACCAAGCATATCACAATTAAATTTCATTTTTAAAGGGAGCAAGTTACTCAAAAAGTTGTTAAAGTGAAATATGTGGATACTAAAGAATAGATTGCATATATATTCACAAAACCTTTACCCAGGAGTACTTTGTTTCCATCCATGCCAAGGGGGGAGAATGTTAGATATGGTGTTGTCATTGATGTCAAAAAGGGTCAATATGGTCATCATTATCAATGGCTATATGTTATTGTCATTGATACAAGCCCATGCATTATCAAAATCTTATTATGTAGTTGTTGTCTTCTCCCCAAGACTATTACTTCGTTAATTTCATGTGTGAGCTTGATTACATGCATTCATATTAATGTATGTATATCTGAAACAAAGAGTGAAAGCCCTAATTTAGTTCGAGAATATTAATGGTTTTTCAAGAGTTCATTGCACAAATTATCTAGATTTATGACGATCTCATGAAGAAAGGAGAGGTCTTCAAGATTGTGTTAGTCTATAGTGACGATGAGGAAGAAGACTTTAAAAATATCATGCAAGCATGTCATGGCTCGCTTTGCCATTTGGAGATAGGATTTGGTATAAACTGCATTGACACTTTCAAATTAAGTGTGTCCCAACCCTGATTGTTATAGGTCCATATGGAAAGTTTATTACATATGATGGCAGTTGTGTGGTGTTGATCCATGGACCCAAGGTTTATCCCTACACTGATAGTCACCTTGCAAGCTTGCAAAGAGAGATGGATGAGATAGCCGAGAAATATAGTGGTGGTTGGATTGGATGATGAGGATTGATTGAGAACAAATCGAATGATCCATAATCATTTCAGGTTTGGTTGGAAGTTGACCAGAGTCAACACAAACACATACCCGAAGAGTTAATTAAAATCCACCTTTATATTTTTTGTGTCCACCATCGATTAGATCGGACGGTCCACAATCATTTTGAGATTGGTTGGAATTTGACCAGAGTCAACACAAACTTGGACCCGAAGCTTTTATCAAAACCATTTTATATTATTTCAATTCCACCATTGATCAAGATCGAACAACCCTCGTTATTTTACATTATGTTGACTATTGAGCAGAGTCAAACTAGACTCAGATGTGAAAATATAATTCAAATACACCTGTATATTTTTTGTCCACTGTCGACTAGAGAGACTATAATCAACAATGGTATTTACATGACCAAGTTTGACCTCATGAAAAACTGGGAACCATTTCTAGATCTAGCACCAAAAGAATGTTTAGTTTTCCTGCAACTGGTGTAATTGTTAGCATGATAGAAAAATTTGCGATGGGTACTACTTTGCATATTTGATTAAGCAAATTTTGATGACCTAACATAACGAAGATGAAAAATATATCTAGGAAATCACTTGTCAGTGGAATATAAGGAGGTTTTAGATGATAACAAAGGAGCCTAGATCATTTAGAAGTTCTATCCAAAAGGTTGAAAGATAGAACCTCCCCTATCGAAGCACCCAAAAATTTCATTGAAGCTATAAGGTTTTTGGCAAGTGAAGGGATAAATTTTGAACAACTTGCAAGTGATTTGAGGTCTTTTAACTTAAACCAAAATTTCAATAACAAAATATCAGTATTATTGTTAAATAAATGAAAAGGTGCAATAGTTCATTAAAAGGACACAATGGTTCAATTTCATACATGTTGGAAAACTATATAAACAGAAAGGTATGGTGAAAGGAGAGTGTCTCTTTGGTCTAATTCAAAAGATCAAAACACAGATAGAGTCCAAGGAATAACTTGAAACATTCACATGAAGTGAGGGCAAAAGGGAGGAGCAAGGGAGGATTGGAGTCCTCCATAGGTTGAAGCCTGAAAAAGGGATTTGTATCTTCCTCAAGTTGGTGCTTGAAAACAAGAGGATTGGAGTCCTCTATAGGTTGGAGCTTGATATACAGGGAGTTGGTGCTTCCTCAAGTTGGTTCTTGGAAAACAAGGGATTGGTGTCTCCTTGAGTTGGTGCTCAAACAATGAAAAGTTGGAAGAGAAAAATATTTCGAATTACCCGTAGAAAAATTTGATTTGGGATATACTCGAGCTAGAATGGTGAATGGTGTTGGTCAGTTGAAATGTGTTACTGGTGTTTAAAATCTTCGCGAACTCAACATTAACCAACATACTTTTACTTTTACCTCTTTAAAATGAAACTTGAACATGTGGCTACTTAGGATGGTGAAGGAGATAATTAAATTTAAATAAAAATTGACATTTTACCTTTTTCGTGCCTATTATCATCACCTAGACACACATGACTCAAACATTGATTGCATTGCACAAAATTGCAAGTAGTAAGCGCTCCCCAGTGTATCGTGACAAGGGACTAATCGCCTCTCGTGGATCCTTGAAATCTAGCAGTGGTGATTTTACCAATCACCTGCGGGTTTTGGTGTAACGGTAGTCATTCTACCAACAAATGGTATCAGAGCTATAGGTCACGAGTTCGATACACACTCAAATCACGCTGAGGAGGATATTGTTGCATGAAATTGCAAGTAGTCAACGCTCCCCGATGTATCGTGACAAGTGACTAATCACCTCTCGTGGATCCTTGAAATCTAGCGATGGTGAGTTCACCAATCACCTACGGGTTTTGGTGTAATGACAACCATTCTACCAACAGATTGTGTGGGGGGGCGAGTGGTTATGCTAACCATTGGGGGGGGTCACAATTTACCAGTGTGTAACATGTTACTGGAGTTTTAATCATGGTTAAGTTTTGTGGCCCCCCTCCCTTTTTTTAACCCTCGAGCATGGTGGGGTACGAAAGGATGTGGATTGTTGATTAAAAGTGTCAAGCATGCGATTAATCCTGCAATGGAAGATGCAATTTCTATTAGAATAATTATATAATATAAAGTTTATATTATATAAAGAAAAATTTATAAAAACTAAATTATGTTAAACATACTAAAATATTAAGATTAAACTAACTTTAAATATTTTATTAAGAATTATTTCAAAAATATTTTCGAAATAAGGAAAGCTAAAGACTAAAATAAAACCTAATGTCCCATTTAACTTATTAGGAGAATAAGTCTAAGTTTTATTTGTAAATATTGTAAAAAATTAAATTGTGTTACAACAATCTGCATCACCTAAATTTGAATTATCTACATCTGCTCCATCTTGTCTTGAAGAACTTCTGGTTTATGTCTTTCTCACCTCATCGGGATGAAAATTTTCAAGTGTTTTTACGAGCCATTTTGGTGGAACTTTCTGAGATAGTCCATGTTTCTCATTTGATTAAAATGGTGTTGAATTCTCATCAAGACTCAACCTTTTAATTCACTCAATCACGTCATCCAAATGAACTTTAGGTTATGATGAAGTGGTTGGAACTTCTTCATGAGGGGGAAATGGTGATTCAAAGGGAGATTCCATAAATTCATCCAAGATAGGAATCCCCCCTTCAAGATGTAGAATCTCATTATCAAAATCATGATGTGTCTTTACATGAGTGAATTTATCCAGATGATCAAGATGCCTCTCAACAATTTTGTCATTCTTGGAGGATTCAAGAAAAATCACTTCTCTTGAAAGAATGAATTTCTTGTTTACCTCATCGTAAAGACGATATCCCTTGGTGGTATTTGAGTACCCTAAGAAGATGCACTTACGACTCCTTGCATTAATCTTTTTTCTTTCCTCCTTAGGAATTAAAGCATAACAGGTGGAACCAAAGACCCTAAGATGCCTCACCGAAGGAATGCAGCCATATCACATTTCATGAGGAGTCTTGTTTTCAATATCATGAGATGGACACATGTTTTTCACATAAACTACACATAGAACTACATCAGCCCAAAACATCAATTTTATATTCTTGAAAAATATCATGGAACGAACCATATTTAGCAGAGTTTTGTTCATTCTTTCAGCTACACCATTTTGTTGAGGATTGTATGGAACAATGGTTTGATGTTTGATCCCATTTTAGAAAAGATATTTTCAAATTAATTAGATGTATAGTCTCTTTAATTATTAGTATGAAGAGAGACAATACAATACTAAGCTTCATTTTGAATCCATACATGGATTTTTTTTAAGTTTCAAAAGCTTGTGATTTATCTTTCAACAAGTACACCCAACACATCCTGGTGTAATCATCAACAAAAGACATGATATATTTGTTTCCATTTGCAGATGGAATAAGTATGGGGCCAAACAAATCATAATGTATCAGTCCAAGTTTTCTACATGCTCTAGAAGCGAAATCATGAGATGGTTGTTTTCTCTACTTTCCAATGATACAAGCATCAATTCCTTAAAATTCCTAAGAATAGTAGGAAAACCAAAAACACCATACTTTTTCAGCAAATGAAGGTGATCATAATTAATGTGACCAAATCTAGCATGGAACAAGAGACTATATGGAATTGTACCTTCATCACAATGAGAGAGATATGCATAATTGTGTGCATGAGAAAATGTCCCTTTCAACTTCAACAATCTTCCATCTTCCACTCTGGTCATGACAACCATGTTGTCAGAAGCCTTCCTTATTTCAAGTGTGCCACCAAAGATATGAATAGAGTGGCCATATTGTCAAGTGTGCACAAGAGATAGCAAGTTCCTTCATAGCTTGGGAATATAGAGCACATCATGCAGAAGAAAATCTAGGACTCTAGGCAATTTAAACTTAATGGCACAAATTCTGAAGGTTTGAGACTTGATTTATCTATAAAACAAACTATGTCATCTACATTGTCATTGAAATCTTCAAAGAAGTATCTCTACAAGTTCATGTGGTAGGTTTCACCTATTTCAAGCAGCCATGCATCTCTCCAAGAAGCAAATGAAGTGTTAAGCAAATATTTAATTACTCCTATATTGAAATGTGTAATAATATAATGAGAAAACTCATGTACTTTTCCTTTTTCCAGATCTAATGTTTTACCTTTGTCTTCTTTCTGATTATGTTTATCTTTGATCTTCTCCCATGGGATTCTCCACTCCTTTGCTTCAAGTGACCCATTCTTTCTGTAGTGGTTGCAGTGAAGATCAAATCTCTCACCTTGGTTGTGTCTACCCCCTACCTCTAAAATTATTTCTTCTATTGGAATACTGAGAGGGGAGGTGAATTAGTATGAGCACTTTTTCTTACTTTTAACCACAATATGTATTTATTTAACTTTATGAGCAATTCGTCAATGGAATTTAAAACATCATGAGTAGTATAAATAAGCAATGAACAATAAGCAACCACACAAGTACACAGTACAATAGAATTTTATGTTGAAACCCAATGCGGGAGAAAACCACAGAATATTTTTCTTATATGTCAGAAGAAATGCATTCATAGGAAGCACCAACTTCCTTGTTTTCCAGTTACATCTGGAAGGAGGCTCCAACCCCCTAGTTTCTCAGGCTCCAACCTAAAGGAAGTTGCAACTCCCTTAGTTTTCCAGCACCAACTGGAAGGAGGCTACAACCCCCTTTCATTTCCCTGTCCTACCGCCCTCAAATATAAATGGAGACCAACTGTCACTACCACTGTCAATCCTATCACTGTAAAAATCGTCACTGTAAACCTTGTCACTATAAAACCCATCACATCAATCTCATCAACCAATCAGATTTGATCACAGAGATCTCATACCCACTATGAAAAGGGTATATCTCAAACCATGTACCTACCATCACTAATATGTCTCTCTAATCATGTGCCATACATGTAAAACCATCCATAAACCAAGTACAATGAAATATCATATCAACCATGTATTAAACCCTCATTGTTATACAACATCAACTTATACCAATATCTTCAACAATACATATCAACCAAAATGTCTCAAACATGTACCATATGACACAAGATGTACCTCAACAAAATACACAAGAATGTGTGCCAATTACAAATAAAAAGTGTACCAGCAAAGTGCCTCTATAGATATGCCTCATACAACATTTAACATACAACCAATAGTACCTCAATGGAATATACTCAACCTCACATGACCATACCTCAAGCAATAACCAAGATCCAACTTCAAATAACCATATAAACATGCCTTTTACTTATGTAGATGATTTTGTTGTACTTGAACATTGTCACACATGCATGTAGACTCTCCTAAGCTTCTGCAACCTAATACAACCCTCATCCTTCATATCTAGTTTTTCCTCATGAGATGAAGTTGGTTGTTGCAGGGCCCCGCGTGACGAGCCTTATGCAACTCGCGGAGGTGCCTCACGGGACATTGATAGTGTGACCCGCAGGGATCAACTAAATTAGGGTTTTTCATAAAACTCTCGCTCTCCTCTGCAATCATGAAACTTTCTTGTCACTTCTCCTTTGCTACCTCAAATTTGTGCTACCTCAAATTTGTCAATAAAATTCCTTCCAAAAACCTTTCACAAGATAGATATTCAATATGTTCAATAGATGCTAATGGGAGTCTATTCATATCTTATTTATACTTCCTAAGTGCCTTATTTTAGGGGCAATCTTGCAACTACTTTACCCTCAATTAATTTCTTGTTGCTACCACTTGCAACCACTTTAACTAGCAACTTCTTGAAGAATTTCTAGAGGCTTCTAGAATAATTGACTTCTTCTTGACCTTATAGGATGTTTTAGATTATTCTCGAGGGTCGTCCAATATTTACAAATTCATATCTCCTCAATCATAAGGAGCCACGTGGCGTACCACCTATCACCGGAAATGGTATGACATGTAATATCCATCAATGATAGTCTTACTTGCAAGTACACTCACCTTCATGTTTTTATCCCTTGATCAACTGTGGGTTCCATGACCATACCTTCAGGGATACCAAAATTTTCTATCAGACTTGCTTCAATGGTTGACATCAATGACAACCAACCCAATCTTTCAACAATATCCCTCTTTGGCATTGATGGAAACATTCTAATGCAATGTTGATGCCATGGAAAAACTTGTGCTCATGCTCCCCCTGTAATCATGCCTCTGTTATTTCTCTTCCATGCCTCTGAATACTCTCTCCCCCCTTTGAAATCAATGAAAAAGGGTAACTTCCCTTTGGGGATGTTCCCCCTGTCTACAAACTTTGGATCTTTCTATTGTCCTTTTTCTCTTCATGGTGCTTCCTCATGTAAATCCATGGCATATATGAAAAACATTCAAAACTTCATTGTGGGGTAGAAAATACTCCAAGTTTATATCAAAGATACTCAAAAGTCTCCCTCGAAAGAGGATTGGTGAAGATATCTCCAATCTACTCTTTTGTCCCAATATACTCAACCCAGTTGTTCTTCTCTATGACCTATTCCCATAAAAAGTGAAACTTGACCGAAATATTTTTCATCTTGGATTGCATCACTGGATTCTTTGAGATACTTATGGCATTGGTGTTATCACAAAATATTGGAATGGGCTCATCATATTCAACTTGTATATCCTTCAAGTTTTGTTTCATCCATAGAACCAGAGTACAACATGTTGTTGTTGCAATATACTCTACTTCTGTTGTAGACAAAGACACCGATGATTGTTTCTTTCTCAACCATGATACCAGGCATTCACCCAAGTAGAAAGTTGCTCCACTTGTGCTTCTTCCATCATCAATGCAACCAGCCCAATCTGCATCTGTATAGGCAACAAGAGATAGATTATTCATTTTGGATACTATAGTCCAAATTATTTTTTACCTTTAAGATATTTGAATATCCTCTTCACTACCATAAAATGTGATTCCTTTGGTGTTTCTTGAAACCTTGCAATCTGTCCAACTCCCTACATCACATATGGTCTAGAAGTTGTCACATAGAGTAAGTTGTCAATCATTGATCTGTATTATCTCTGGTACGCCTCCTGAGAATCATCATCCTTACTTAACTTGCAACTGGTCTGCATAGGAGTACTGATTGGTTTGTAATCTTCCATTTCAAACATTTTTAGCATTTCTCTGATATCCTTTTTCTGAGAGATTAAGATACCTGTGTCACTCTGACATATATGTAGTCCCAAAAAGAAAGACAACTCTCTAAGTAATGACATATCAAACTTCTTCTGCATATCTTTGGAAAAAATTTGACTCAGCCTGTCATCCTCACTCCCAAAAATAATACCATCAACATAAACTTCAATTATTAGGATAATATCTTGATTTACCTTTATGTAGAGTTTCTGTGTTTCCTTTCTTGAACCCTTGCTGTTGTAAGTATTTGTCTAGTCTTGAGTACCATGTTTCGGGGGCTTGTTTGAGACTATATAGTGCCTTCTTCAACCTACAAACATAATTTTCCTTTTTTGACCACTGAAATCCTTTTGGTTGCTCGATGTATACTTCTTCTTTTAACTCTCCTTTTAGAAAGGCTAACTTTACATCCATCTTATACACCTTGATATTTTTGGAGCATATATAAGCTAGAATCAACATGATTACTTCCATTCTGGAAATTTGAGAAAACGCCTCTTCAAAATATATACCTTCAACCCAAGCATATCCTTTACATACCAATCTTTCTTTGTTCGTGGTAACATGTCCATCCTCGTTCAATTTTTTTTCTGAAGACCCACTTTGTACCAATCATGTTTTTGTTCTTCGGACTTGGAACAAGTTCCCATGTATCATTCTTCTATATCTAGTACAATTATTCATTCATATACTTGATCCAATATTCATCCTTGCTTGCTTCTTCAAAACTTCTTGGCTCAATTGTGGATAATAGTGTTAGGTGTTGTTGTTTTGTTGAACATTTTCTTCTTTGGGTTTCAACTCCTGCATATTTATTCCCAATTATATGTTCTAGTGGATGCCTTTTTTGTACTCATTTTTTAGGTGTCCTTGGAGGTACCTGAAGATCATATTGCCCATGCGCTACGTCTGGTTTCTCTTCTTCTTCTTTTGTTTCCTCATCTACTTATTCTTCTTTCAAGTCTTCTATGTGATCATGTTCCATTGAATCTTTGCTTCCTTCTTTTATCTTTCGTCCACCTATTTCATCAATTGTCACATTGATGCATTCCACTATTCTATTGAGTCTTAGATTGAAGCATTTGTATGATTTTCTTTAGCTTGAGTACCCAACCAGTATGCCTTCATCAACTCATGAGTCAAATTTTCCAATTCTTCCATCTTCTCTTTTGATATAACATTTACTTCCGAACACTCTTAAGTGATTCACATTTGATGGTCTTCCTTTCCATAACTTGTAGGGAGTTTTATCACTATTATTTCTAAGCATTCCCTTGTTTTGGATATGAATTGTTGAATGAGATGCCTATACCTAAAAGATGTATTCCATCTTGGAATCATTCAACATGGTTCTAGCCATTTTCTGCATTGTTTTATTCTTTCTTTCAACAATTCCATTTTGTTGAGGTGTCCTGACTACTGAGAACTGTTTCTTTATCCCATGTTTTCTACAAAAGTCCATGAATTCCTTTGATGTAAATTCTCCTCCATTGTCTGATCTCAAACACTTGATTTCCAACTCTGTCTCGACTTCAACCAACTCTTTGTGTATCTTGAAGTGTTGCAATGCCTCTGACTTCTTCATGAGAAAGAAAATTGCATCCATTCTTGTGTAGTCATCAACTAGTAGCATAAATTATTGTTCACCATTCAATCCCTTCGTTCTTATTGGTCCAATTAGATCAGTATGTACAATCTCTAGTGGTTTTGTTGGAGTACTCTTTTGATTTGAACTTGGTCCTGGTTTTGTTTCCATGTAGACAATGCTTGCATAGAGTATTTGTTGGCTTCAAGATCTTGGGCATTTCTCTTACTGCTTTCGTTCTGTTGATTTTGACAAGATTATAAAAATGTATGTGACCCATTATTTTGTTCCAGAGCCAACTTTCATAATCCTTTCCTAGGAAACTTATTTTCTTTCCAATTTCATTTAGAACATATATGTTTCTTGGAGTTCTTACGGTTGTAGCCACCAACTTGCCTGATATTGCTTTCCTTATCTTGCATTTATCTGAGTCAAACATAAGTTTGTGTCCTTGATCGTATATTTGACTCACACTTAGTATATTGTGCTTCATGTCTTCAACTAGTAGAACATTTTCAATCCTGTCATCCTTGCTTCCAAGCTTGACTGTGCCTCTTCCTATAATTCTAGTTGAGTTGTCATTACCAAATGAAATTGATCCATCTCTTTCCTTCTTCAATGTTAGAAGCTTGTCCTTATCACCTATCATATGCTTTGAGAAACCACTGTAAACATACCATCCATGTTTCTTATGTTGAGCTTGTAAGGCAAGCATGCATTCTTCAGTGTTGGATTGATCCTACTTCCTTATCCATATCCTTTATGGTTATTGTCTGTGACTGTCAATAGTCTATTGTGATTTTATAGCAGGAACAATCAATATATAGTCTTTTTCCATGTGTCCAAAGATGTTACACTTGTACAGTTCTACTTCAGCACTCAAGGATTCAAATATGTTGTATCTTTTTCTATGTGCTTCATGAGGCCTTCTTGGATAACCATTTCTTGTGTATCTTTCATAGTTGCTTCTATTCTTGGTATTGGCTCTACAATTCAGAGCTTTGTGTCCAAAATTATTACATGAATAACATAAAACAAGAAAAATAGTTTGATACCTAAGGGTGGAAAATCTTTTGAATGGCGTTGCTCTTCTGAATTCTTCTTCTTCTCGAGGTATTTCTATTGTTGGTTGTTGATGATTATGAATTCAAAATCTTATGGGTGGTGCAATGTCTATGTAATATTCTTCTTGGATCTTCTTGCCTTCTTCCTTCTTAGGAGAGCCTCTTATTGTTTCTGCATAGCTTCTTTGTTATGTTGTATTTGAGCTCAAGCCCTTATCTGTCTAGTTATATCCAAGTCTGGATCTGTCATAGCATGGCCTTTGACTCCTGATGATCTCATCCAATATTTTGGTGTTGTTCTTCTCCATGTCCTTCTTCTGAACATGTTTTCTTGGAGTTGTTATTGCTTCTTTCAAGCCTTCGATCATCTTGTCCTTTTCATCTAACTAACCTTTGAGTGCTTCTTTAATTCTCTTGTCTTCTTCTACTTGGATTTTTAAACTTGCGATCATTTGCTCGACTTCTTAAAAGTTGGGATTCTGAGATCTTTCTTTCCCTTTTAGTTCTTCCTTGAGTGACTTGATTTTTTTTATTTCAATCTTTAGCTCTTCTAGGGAATTGATTAATTTTGTTCTTAGATCAACTTCTCCTTATTCTTCAGAATCTTCTTCAAAATATTCTATTACTATGAATAATACTATTTTTGTATCGTTGTCACTATCTTCATCCTCATCTAATGATGAACGATCTTCCTTGGTGCAGAGACTTTTCTTGAATAATTTCTTTGTGTTTTTTCTACCCTTTTGATTTTTCTTTTTCTTTTTAGGGTCTTCTTCATCATCACTTTCCTTATTCTTATGAGGACATTTAGAATCAAAATGACCAATACCACCACAATTAAAACATTTCAATGGAATCATACCTTTGTATTTGTCGATTCCTCTTTTCAAATTTATGACGAAGTTTACCATTTCTTCATCTTCCTCTGAATCATCACTGCAACTACAATCTGACTTTGGCTTTTGCTTTTTCTTCTTGTTTGTCTTCTTGGATGCCTTGAATGTTGCTTCCTTCATCACTGGATTAGCTTTCTCTACTCTCATCTCATAAGTTGTGAGTATCCCATGTAACTCGTCCATGTTCAATGTAGTTAAATCTTCTCTTTATTCAGGATTAAATATTTGAGTCATATCTCATAGGTATAGACCTTAACACTTTTTTAACAATGACTAGTTCCTTCATTTCATCTTCCAAACCTTTAATGGCATTGACTATCTCATCAACTTGTAGGAAGTAGGCGACAATGTTTTCATCTTCCTTCATCTTCAATTGTTCAAA
>ML838724.1:0-13619 GCA_009831015.1 Picea engelmannii
TGAGATACTTGTGAGGAACAGTTCAACATGGTATGAGATATACTTCCAGTATTGATATGATATGATAGGAATATATTGACTATGATTGGGCAGGGAGCACAGTGGACAGAAAGAGAACCTTCAGGTGTTGCTTCACTTTGGGATCTTCCATGGTTTTCTGGTGTAGAAAGAAACAAACGTCTGTGGCTTTGAGAAAAACAGAAGAAGAGTACATTGCATTAAGTATGACATTCCATGAAGTAGTGTGGCTTCACAAGCTCCTTGCAGATTTATTCGAACATGTGCTGGATTCCACTATTATTCATTATGGTAACCAAAGTTGTGTGAAGATTTCTAATAATCCAGTGTTTCATGACAAATTAAACCACATTGAGATCAAGTACCATTACATTCGAGACATGGTGCAAAGGAAGGAAGTATTGGTGCAATACCTTCCTACAGATGAGCAGGTTGTTGATTTTCTTACCAAACCAAGATGAAGTTCAAGTACTTCTGTGACAGACTTGGCATGGTAGAGAATGTCTCCCTCGTTGAGAGGGAGTGTTGATGTTTGTATCTTCCTAAGACATTCTCCAGATTGTACTACTCTGTGACTGAGTTGAGTTTATCTATGATGACATGTATTAGAGAAGGGATAAGTGGGGCATTTATTTGAGAAGGGACAAGTGTGATTGGGCTTATAACCCAATGTCCCATGTGGAGATCACATGAGGACATGTCAAGGGAGTTGACCCTTGACGTCATACACTATGGGAGTTGAACCTAGTGTTTCTAGAGGGTGTAGCCTCTAGAAGTCCATATGGAGTACCATGTGTGACAAATTTCTCCAAATTGTACTCCTCTATGAATTGAGTTAAGTTTATTTGTGAGGACACTTATTCGAGAAGGGATAAGTGGAACATTTATTTGAGAAGGAATAAGTTCATTTGGGCTTATATCCCATCGCCCCATGTGGAGAGAACATGAGGAAATGTCAAGGGAGTTGACCCTTGACGTCTCACACTATGGGGAGTTGACCCTAAGTGTTCCTAGAGGGAGTAGCCTCTAGAATTCCACATGGGAGTGCCATGTGTGACAAACCTTTTTCTACTATGGTGGTTGTGTACCACTGACGGAGACTGCGAGTCTCTAGACATTAGTTGTGTACTACTATGGTAATATACCTCCCTAGCTAAGAGGGAGTGTTGATGTTTCAGCATTAGGTAAAACTTCTCCTAGATTGGGATACAAACCAAGGGAGATAGGATAAATTTATCACAAAGGTGCACTTCTGGTAAATGGGTCCAAACGTAGTGCTTCCTTGATCATGACAAGGAATAATATGGACTCGAGGTGCTTGAAGTGATTTCCACATGTCAGTTAGCATTAAGCTAACATTCACTCATACGTGTGTGCTTATATTGAAAGATCTTGGTGTGGTATTTTTCCTAGTCATGGTGATTTGACAAGGAATGATAAAGACTCAAGATGCTATACGCTTTTACATGTGGACCCAAAGTGAGCCTAATCTTAGAGAGAGTTAATTGGCTTAGAGGGAGTGCTGCATAAGGAGTTTTCCTCAATTCAGGTGGGAGAGATATGTCTCCCAAGACTGATAGACAAGTGTCATGATTCTAGGGTGAAGTTTGTATACTTCAAAGACAAGAGTGGCATGTCTCATAATGTCTCCCTCATTGAGAGGGAGTGTTGATGTTTGGACAACATCAAGAAGACATTCTCTAAAGATAATAATTAATAATATAATTATTATTGATTATTAAATATAGTATATAATAAGTAACTAATAATAATAAATAGTTATTGATGATTCAAGGGACGCATCCTTTCATGGATGGTCACCTTATGTTCCCTATATATGGAACACTCATCATTGTAATAAAATATTGATCATATCTTATATGAAAAACAACAACAGATCCCACTGAAGTGCGACAAGGAACTTTCTATGTTTCTTTAGAAGTGTCATAGTTAGGCATAGAGCCTCCCTATACATGGATTCCCTAGGTATATCCTTTGTTTCGTCTTGGCGTCCATGTTGTGAGTTTTCCATAGGCTTGGGAGTCCTTTTAGTTCTGCTATGACTATGTGTTGAAGAATCATGCTTCTTCATCTTTTTCTGGCCTATACCTGAGGGACTCCCTAAGATCATGGTTTTTTATCTTTCAAGCTTTATTAAACTTATGAAATTACATCTAACGATAAATCAGTTATCCTTTTCAATCTCCTTCGGATTACTTAAAAAAAGGAAACCCCTTGGAGTCCATATTTAATCTCTTTTCAGACTCCCTAAATATGAAACGATCGTCAAGTGACCTTGTTCCTTTCACACTCGTTAATTGGTCCAAAAGGAATATTTATTTTTCATAAGTTTAACCCTTTTTTCGGCCAACAGATTACCCAGGAAAAAGGTATGCCTAGGGGGACATGTCTCATTGGGAGAGTTCTCCTAAGTTATATTTTATACTTTTTCAGGCTGAGGGGACTACATAATGAAAAATGTGGTAAGTACATAGTCAATCTCTTTTCAGACTTCTTAAAATTTAAAATATAGTTGAGTGATCTTGTCTCTGTCACACTTGTTAAAATGGTTTTGAAGAGACGTCATTTTGTTATAAGTTTAACTCTTTTTTGGACTGAATGGACTAATTACAAAAATGGAATGCTTTGTCCCTAGTGACCAGAAGAGTTCTCCTTAGTATGATTTTATTCTTTTTGAGGCTCTGGATTCTAACCTTATGAAAAAGATCACTCCAGAGTCTTCTTTTAGTGTTTTTCAAACTCTCTAAAAATGAAAAACCATCGAGATTACCTTCTCTGGGATCATAAAACTTCACTTGGAAGGAGTCTTGTTGTATCATTTTGTAATCACATTGCATGTATCATCCTTGCATATTTGGCCTAATGTCATCATCATGTTTCTATTGCTGAACCTTTAGAGAATTACATAGGTGAAAGCATTCTAGCATTTTTTCCCTTGCAATCTGACACCTTGACCCTTGGAGGAATTTTACGGAGTGTCCTTATCCTGCACAAGTCTCCTATCACTGAGCATTAGTATGTTCCATGTGCTTGGAACTAATTTTATTTCTCATGACACTCATTCCTCCTTTGCAAAGTAGCATTATGTTGGTCCTTGACGAAGTTTTGAGGTTTCTTGGTCATGTTTGACCTACTTTTGGGACTTCGACACGTTGTTGAAGGTGGAGTGTGAGACAAAGTGGAGATATCAGGATCTAGGCCCCTTTTTAGGGATTTTTGGGTTTTGGGATCTTGTAACGGGTATGGGGATGTCGTCCCATGGGTTTACCCATGCTTAGGCCTGATTTTGTAATGTATAAATATATGTCTAGGCGATGTAGTGAGTAGAGAATGGATAAGTGCCTTTCTGGTTGGATGAAAGTGATGACTATAAATTCTTTGTGCATGTTGTATGAGAACTTGGAAGGCTAAGTGCAAGTGACATTGTAAAAGATTGTGGAAGGCTTTGTGCTCTAACCTGGCTCGGGGAAGGAGGATCTGGAAAAGTGCGTGCATATCTCCTATCCTATGTGGAGTAGGTTTTTGCATCGTTGTGCATGTAACTAATTGACAAAAGATAATAGAAGAAAAGAAGAGTTGGTGGACGTAGCCCCAGGGTGGGGGTGAAGCCCGTACATCTTTTGTTATGGTTTCTTTGTGAAATATATTGATGTGTTTACTTGTTTAGATGATTTGATATAGATGAATGATAGATAGATCTAGTAATGTTATGTGATTAGTAATATGAATGAATATTAGATCTGACCTATCTTGATGTGCTAAGTGCTTCTATGTGTTAGACCTAGTTGAATGTTGCACTGCGTTGTAATTAGGGTTTTTCTGTGATGTGAACTAAGGTTAAGTACTAATGAATAATGACTTCTAAGTGATCTATTAAAGTGTTATAATCATAAATTTGTGTCCCAACTAAGGTTGTATACACAGGAGTATTTCAACCACCCCTTCCTCTACCCCGGGTGAGACTTCATCTGCTTCGTAGGTGTTGTCTAAAGGGACAGTAGTTAGGGTTTTTTTGGTGCACTATTGTAGCGTTGAACCCTCGGTCTACCCCTATGCCAATAAATAGTTTCATTTTTGGTACCTAAAACTGTGATTGCTGGGAACTGAGGAAGAAGAATATTTGTGAAAAGATCTGACCTGAAACTGTGAAACTTGAAACTATGAAAGCTCTATGCGTAGATTTGTTTCCCTAGTGCGTAGTATTCTACATGATCTATGAAACTCTATGCCAAGAATAAGGATCAGATCTGAAGAAAAGAGGTAATATTTGCAAGCTTTGTTCTCTGATAAAGGTAAGAATAGTGAAAATTTTTAGATCTGGAAGCTTTGTGCTCTGTTGAATATAAGATTAGTGGAAATTTTTGTTTCAAAAGTATGGATCTTGGTATGTTTGATAAAAAATTTCCTAGCATGAAAAGTAGGGATCAACTAGATGAAAGAAGATTTGATATGAATAGACCTGATAAGAATAGTGAAAGATATGTTATACCTATGCATAAAAAGAATTTTTGGACTAACAAATGGATGCAAGATCCTAGAAATATTTTTTTCCAGGTTAACTACTATGATCCTAGTGCATAGTACAGTAAAGGCTGGGGATCATTTAAAAGAAAACGAGGATTAACCCTTTGTTACAGTTACAAAAGACTGGGTCATCTGGCTAAGGAATGTACTGGTAGAAGACCTAGTTGTATTTGTTGTAAATCTATGGACCGTGAAGTTTTAGATTGCCCTAGAATGATTGCTAAGCTCGAAAGAATGAATATGGAACAAGTAGACCTTGAGAAAGGTCAAGAAACTGAGATCATGGCAGAACACCAGAAAGAATCAGAGAAAGTATTGCTACAAATGAAAGAAACCCTAAATGATCATAGAAATATCAACTTATCAGAGGTCTTCAAAGAAAAAGAGTGCATAAAAGCAAGAATATGAGACTTCGACATTGATTGTGTTCTGGATGAAGAAGCACAGGTGAATGTCATGACAAAAATAACTTGGGAAACTTTAGGAAAGCCTGTTATGATTCCATCATTGGGAGGAATAGGATTATTAAGAGGAAAGATGATAAACCTATGTGGAAAACTCACCCAGATATCTATGAGTGCCCATGGAAATTCGACAGAGGAAGAATTTGAGGTTGTTAAATTTATTGAGAACAACGCCCTATTTTCTATATTACTAGGAAAACCCTAGATTGACAGAGATCAAGTCGAAAGGAAGGAAGAAGAAGTCTTAGAGTAGAAGAAGGAAGATTTGAAAGATTTCATGACTAGGAGGTTTTCTGGCCCTTGACCAAGTTTTGGGATATCCTTGGTCAAGTTTGACCTATTGTGGGACTTCGACAGCTTGTCAAAGACGGAGCACAAAATGAAGCAGAGATAGTGAGATCTTGGCCCCTTTTTAGGTCCTTTTTAGGCCCTTTTTAGGATTTGGGATTATGTAATGGGAATGGGATGTCGGCCACCTCTGCCTCTACATCGAGTGAGACTTCATCTACTTTGCAGGTTTTTTCGAAAGGTTTAGTAGTTAGGGTTTTGTTGGTGTGTTGTTGTAGTGTTGAGCCCTGTGTCTGACCCTATGCCAACAAATGGTTCTATTGTCGGGAATTGAAACTTTGATTGTTGGGAACTGAGAAAGAAGAAGCTTTGTGAAAAGATACGACCTGAAATTGTGAAATCTCTCTGCATGGATCTGTTGCTCTAGTGCATAGTACTCTACTTAGTTTGACAATCTTTGTGCCAGGAAAAGAAGTCTGATCTGAAGAAAAGAGGTAATATCTGAAATCTTTGTGCTCTGAGAAAGGTAAAAGTGAGAAGTTTTTATTAAAAGAAGTAAGATCTGAAAACTCTGTTCTCTGATAAAGGTAAGAATAGTGAAAAGTTTTAGATATGAAATGTCTGTACTCTGTAGAAGTAAGATAAGTCAAAAATTTTGTTTCAACAATATAGATCTAGGTATGTTTGATAGATTTTATCCTAGATTGAAAACTAGGGCATTAATAGATGAAAGAAGATTTGATATGAGTAGCTCTGATAAGAATAATGAAAGATATGTTATACCTATGCATAGAAATAATATTTGGACTAAAACGTGTATGCAAGATCCTAGAAAGAAATGTCTGCAGGTTAGCTACCATGATCCTAGCACACAATATAGGAAAGGTTGGGGATCATTTAAAAGAAAGAGAGGATTAACCCTCTATTACAGTCGCAGAAAACTGGGACATCTTGCTAAGGAATGCCCTAGGAGAAGACCTAGTTGTCTTTGTTGTAAATCTATAAACCATGAAGTATTGGATTGTCCTAGAATGATTTATAAGCTTCAAGAATCAAACATGAGACAAGAAAACCCTAGGGAATATCTAGAAACTAAAGCTATGGAAGCACCCTAGAAAGAATCAGAGAAAGTATTGCTACAGATGAAAGAAACCCTGAATGACCACCGACATGCCAGATTATCAGAGATATTCAAAGAAAAAGAATGCATTGAAGCAAGAATAGGAGACTTTGAAATTTACTGTGTTCTGGATGAGGAAACACAGGTGAATATTATGACAAAAAGAACTTGGGAACTTTTAGGAAATCCTTCTATGATTCCTTCACTAGGAGGAATGGGATTATTCAGAGTAAAAATGATAACCTTATGTGGAAGACTTACCAAGCTACCTATGACTGTCAATAGAACTTCGACAGAAGAAGATTTTGACGTTATTAAATTTATTGAGGATAGAGCTCCATTTACCATGTTACTAGGAAAACCTTGGATGGAAAGAGATCAGGCCAGAAGGAAAGAAGAAGAGGAAGTTTTAGAACAATAGAAGAAAGAGTTAAAAGAATTCATAACTAGAAGGATCACACACTTGATTGAAGAGCAGGAGAATAGATTGCATCCATTTAACAAGAGAAACATAGATGTAGAAGTTATAAGAACACTATAAGACCAACAAAAGACTGAAATATCTATCCCAGATAAAGAAAGAATATTACCCTTGAAAGAAACTCAACAACGTGAAGTAACTATGCCAAAAGAAGATAAGAATCATAATGGAAAGAAGGCTAGAAAACTAAGTAAGAAGAGGGATAAGATCGACAAGTTGCAGAAGGTTCTAGAGGGAACCTCGCAAAAGGAAAATTTGCAAAATTGGAGCTTTGCCAGAATATCAGAACAACGACACATGGCACTTCGCCATGGCAAATAAATATAGTCGTTGGGGACATTATAACCTTTAGATAGATGATCCAAACAGATAGAAAGACATTTATGGATAGACAGCTCACCATATGACCATTGGGACTGTGCCATAACAGACAGAACAAAGTTAATGAAGGCGTCATACCCGTTGCAAGCGACATGTTTCCAACATACCTATTTATCCCATCGTGCCACGCATCGAGAAAACTTTTTCCAATCGTGAATTTGAGCTCGCAGACTTGTTGATTTTACATAGTGGTCATTACAATATTGCCTTATATCGCATTACAGTTTCTAAGTTACTCTTTGAACCCAATATTTCCAACCCCAAGTATGTATGTCGAATGAGTTGAGCACTATCGAGAATGTTTTTGAAAAAGTTCTAATTGAACTCATGACTGAAAGACTCATGTCGATGTCTACAGGTGTACAAGAATCATCGATGAGAGGACTAGAAGCCTCTCCATCGACTTCTCACAAATCCAGACCATACCGACCATCAGATGAAAAGAGAACCAAGAAAAGTGATGATCTATAGAATGCCAAATTGATCCCGACTATATTACCCACCTATATTCCACCTCTGAGCTGCGCAGTAAATTGAGACAATGTACCTAGAGATTTTGAGTATTCCTTGGTCATTGCACATCTCCTGAAGGTTATCCGTGCAGTTCGAGCAGACCAAGAAACTGAGATCATGGAAGAACACCAAAAAGAATAAGAGAAAGTATTTCTACAAATGAAAGAAACACTGAATGATCATAGAAATATCAACTTATCAGAGGTATTCAAAGAAAAAGAGTGCATAGAAGAAAGAATAGAAGACTTCGACATTGACTGTGTTCTGGATGAAGAAACACAGGTGAACGTCATGAAAAAATAGCTTGGGAAACTTTACGAAAGCCTGTTATGATTCCATCATTGGGAGGAATAAGATTATTCATAGGAAAGATGATAAACCTATGTGGAAAACTCACCCAGATATCTATGAGTGCCCATGGAAATTTGACAAAGGAAGAATTTGAAGTTGTTAAATTTATTGAGAACAATGCCCCATTTTCTATATTACTAGGAAAACCCTGGATTGACAAAGATCATGTCAGAAGGAAGGAAGAAGAAGTCTTAGAGTAGAAGAAGCAAGATTTGAAAGATTTCATGACTAGGAGGATTTTTGGTCCTTGACCAAGTTTTGGGAGATCCTTGGTCAAGTTTGACCTATTGTGGGACTTCGACATCCTATCAAATATGGAGCACAAAATGAAGCAGAGATAGAGAGATCTCGGCCCCTTTTTGGGTCCTTTTTAGGATTTGGGATTATGTAACGGGAATGGGATGTCGGCCACCACTACCCCTACGTCGAGTGAGTCTTCATCTTCTTCGCAGGTGTTTCCGAAAGGTCTGGTAGTTAGGGTTTTGTTGGTCTGTTGTTGTAGTGTTGAGCCCTAGTTCTGACCCTGTGGCAACAAATGGTTCTGTTGCCGAGAACTAAAACTGTGATTGCTGGGAACTGAGAAAGAAGAAGCTTTGTGCAAAGATATGACTTGAAATTGTGAAAGCTCTATACATGGATTTGTTGCTATAGTGTGCAGTACTTTACTTAGTTTGACAATCTTTGTGCCAGGAAAATAAGTCTGATCTGAAGAAAAGAGGTAATACCTAGAATCTTTGTTCTCAGAGAAAGGTAAAAGTGAGAATTTTTTATTAAAAGAGGTAAGATCTAAAAACTCTGTTCTCTAATAAAGGTAAGAATAGTGAAAATTTTTAGATATGAAAGGTCTGTACTCTGTAGAAGTAAGAAAAGTAAAAAATTGTGTTTCAACAATATGGATCTAGGTATGTTTGATAGATTTTATTCTAGATTGAAAATAGGGCATTAATAGATGAAAGAAGATTTTATATGAGTAGATCTGATAAGAATAATGAAAGATATGTTATACATATGCATAGAAAGAATATTTGGACTAAAAAGTGTATGCAAGATCCTAGAAATAAATGTTTGTAGGTTAGCTACCATGATCCTAGCGCACAATATAGGAAAGGTTGGGGATCATTTAAATGAAAGAGAGGATTAACCCTCTATTACAGTTGCAGAAAATTGGGACATCTTCCTAAGGAATGCCCTAGGATAAGACCTAGTTGTCTTTGTTGTAAAGTTATAGACCATGAATTATTGGATTGTCCTAGAATGATTTCTAAGTTGAAGAAATGAACATGAGACAATAAAACCCTAGGGAATATCAAGAAACTAAAGCTATGGAAGCACCCCAAAAAGAATTAGAGAAAGTATTGTTATAGATGAAAGAAACCCTGAATGACCACCGACATGCTAGATTATCAGATATATTCAAAGAAAAAGAATGCATTGAAGAAAGAATAGGAGACTTCGACATTGATTGTGTTCTGGATGAGGAAACACAGGTGAATATTATGACAGAAAGAACTTGGGAACTTTTAGGAAATCCCTCTATGATTCCTTCACTAGGAGGAATGGGATTATTCAGAGGAAAATTGATAACCTTATGTAAAAGACTTACCAAGCTACCTATGACTGTCAATAGAGCTTCAAAAGAAGAAGATTTTGAGGTTATTAAATTTATTGAGGATAGAGATCCATTTACCATGTTACTAGGAAAACCTTGGATGGAAAGAGATCAGGCCAGAAGGAAAGAAGAAGAGGAAGTTTTAGAACAACAGAAGAAAGAGTTAAAATAATTCATAACTAGAAGGATCGCACACTTGATTGAAGAGCAGGAAAACAGATTGCATCCATTTAACAAGAGAAACATAGATGTTGAAGTTGTAAGAACACTAGAAGACCCACAAAAGACTAAAATATTTATCCCAGATAAAGAAAGAATATTACCCTTGAAAGAAACTCAACAATGCGAAGTAACCATGCCAAAAGAAGATAAGAATCAGAATGGGAAAAGGAATATCGAGATGAAGCTCACTGGAAAGAAGGCTAGAAAACTAAGTAAGAAGAGGGATAAGATCGACAAGTTGTAGAAGGCTCCAAAGGGAACCTCACAGAAGGAAAATTTGCAAAATTGGAGCTTCGCTAGGATATCATAACAACGACACATGGCACTTCGCCATGGTGAAGAAATATATTCATTGGGGACATTATAACCTTTAGACCAACGATCCAAACAAATAGAAAGACATTTATGGATAAACAACTCACCATTCGACCATTGGGACCGCACCATAACAGATAGAACAAAGTTAATGAAGGCTTCATACCCATTGCAAGCGACCCGTTTCTGAGTTACCTATTTATCCCGTCATTCCATAGATCGAGAAAACTTTTTCCAATCATGAATTTGAGCTTGCAGACTTGTTGATTTTACACAATGGTCATTGCGCTATTGCCTTCTATCACATTACAGTGTCTAAGTTACTCTTTGAACCTGATATTTCCAACCCTTAGTGTGTATGTCAAATGAGTTGAGAGTTGTCGAGAAGGTTTTTGAAGAAGTTCTGATTGAAATCATGACTAAAAGACTCATGTCGATGTCTACAAGTGTACAAGCATCATCAACGAGAGGATTGGAAGCCTCTCCATTGACTTCTCACAGAGACGGACCATACCGACCATCAGATGAAAAGAGAACCAAGTACAAGGATGATCTATAGAATGCCAAATTTATCTCGACTATATTACCCACCTATATTCCACCTCTGAGTTGCACAGCAAATCAAGACAACGTACTTAGAGATTTTGATTGTGCCTTGGTCATTGCGTATCTCCTGAAGGTTATCCATGCAGTTCAAGCATTGAAGTTCAGTGACTTCAACCTTGGAGATTGCAAAATATATAACATTATCACCCCACATAAGTACTTGATTATAACTAAAGGGAAAAAATCAAAGATCATCCCTCAACGGTGGACTATGGACCTCGCGCAGTCCAACCTGCTGAACGTCATGAAGATTCCCCACTTCGAAAGACACCATGAGGTGAATGAATGTGTCAAGATGTTGCTGTCTTGTTACCATGGTGGTTATTTGTGGCTAAACCACCATATAAAATTTGATCCGATGTTGATCAATCACGTCACGAGCTTGAGTTTGCAAGGACCTGATCCATAAGAGTTTTACCTCAGAAAAGCCATGGATCACGCTCTATCACAGAAAATCAAGAACACTTATGGAAATGTCGAGAAGGGAACATGAGGCTACAAGGTATCTTGTATCCAGAGTGGCACAGTTTTCATCACCTGTCAGTTGATTATAGGGAAGTTAGTAAGAAATAACTGACCTACCCAAGTCACCGGTTTTGTAGTCGACCTCGTAGGGAAGTGCGCGGAAGGCCTTCGGATGAACTGGGCGAAGTACCTGGTGAACCAGTTGGAACTTGACTACAGAGAAGCGCAAGATTAAGGATATGAATTTTATTTCAGCTAGCTCTTGATCCTTATAGATTTTGTTGCCTGGGAGATTTCAGAGGGTGTGACCTTCCCAGACATCGAGCCTTTTGAACCGTTGGCTGTGAATTTTAATACACTATGCTATTCAAATGATATGAATAAATAGTGGTAGTCAAATGTTGTCTTTCATACCTACTACAATCAACTAAAGATAACCATCCAGTCCGAGCCTCGCATGACTCTGAACACTCTACACTGGTTCCGATCTTTGATGAAATTCAATGCATATCGACATTCTATTTACATCATAGCGTGTGCCGATGAACACAAGAAACAACTTCAATCCTACTATAAGATGACAGAGGAGGACTTGGAGGAGATCACTAAGGACTGGTCGACAGATCTCCTTATTCTAGTAGACCCTGTGGAGATATCCGACATAGACAGCCCATAAATTGCATAGGATACACCCAGACCTAGCAGAACAAAGAAGACCGAAGAAGTCCAAGAGATAGACAACGCATCCGTGAAAAATGCTTCCATATCACTAGAGCAAGGAGGTGATGGAAAAGAGTTGGAGGGAAAATAAGTTGAACAAAATAAAGGATATGAGTTTGATCCCCTGAAGAAGAGGAAGGGTTCACCTCTAAAATCTTCTTCCTGGAAGAAATCGAAGGCCACTATGACCAAGATGCAGACTGTCCTCACCTATGATGACTTTGACTTCCTCATAGCATCCCTATAATATGATTCGCTAGAAATAACAGAGAAACAAGAAGAAAAGAAAGAGGAGATGTATGATCGAATTATGACTAAACTCTGAGGGGTACAACATGCCCTACAGTCCAACTGCATAGTCTCCACTGCACTAGGAGAACCAGAATTGGGAGATGAGCCAGCTCAACTCCACTTCCTAGACGATACAGTCGAAGCTCACCTTCGACAAGCATAGGAAGAAACAAAGAAATCCACCCAGGATTTGACACAAGTACAAGGAGTACTCGTAGAGAAACGTAGTACTGCAGAACAGGAAAATTAATCTCTCCAAGTGAAGTTTGATGAATGTTATGACCACATATTGTACCCTTTTTGCCCATACTTTTTGCTATTATTTTACCCTTCATCACCTGCATTTTGACTTATACTATCATTTCACCTAATCATTCCAAGGTATACAACGTCCTTTCTCATTATTTTTGCTTAATCCGTTTTGCATAATACTTTACATTACTTTTGAACCTAACCATTGATTAGAAGTGCAGAAGTGTCCATATTTGCAGAATAGTATTTCAGACCGATGCTGAAACTCAGAACTGCCCAAGCCGCTGTTGAGCTAATGCTGAAACACGGAAGCTGCTACACAGCCCAAGGACGCATATGCCGAACACGGAGCTGCTACACAGTCCGAGGATGCATATGCCGAAACAAGAAGCAGTTACACGGTTCAAGAATGCATATGCTGAAACACGGAGCTGTCACTCAATTCGGAACAGATGCTGAGACACAGAGGAGGCCGTCACGATGCTGAAACACGAGTCCTGACAGCTAGCAGTCAAAGCTGACACAGGACATGAATTGCGTACTAACAACACTAGCAGCTATATGAAGAAGCCGTTACACCAGCTGTAATAGCATGCTTCGTCCAGCCCCTGTATTAGCATTCGGTTGCATAAGAATAGGACACCCTATGCTGATTTAGAAAGAAGATCCGAGTTAGTGTAGGATCCAGATCTGCCTTGTAATGATTGTATCGATGGGATTTCCCTTTAAATTAAAGGGAAATCACCATTCGAAGGATCCAATTTTTGATGTACTAAGAACTTCAGAGAAGCGGGACGTGTTCAATCTTTTCCACTCTGTAACGTGACATTTCAATAGATGAATAGAAGACTGCTTTGATAATTCGTCTCTAAGTTTTCCCGTCCCAGGGGAATCTTGTGAGAAGGGAGGGCCCACCTTCTTCACAAGATTCACCCCGTAGTTAGAAGTGTGATTGTTTAAATTCCTGTTTATATTTTG
>ML838724.1:13719-37529 GCA_009831015.1 Picea engelmannii
CTTTACTACAACACTAAGTGCTTTTGGAATTGAGCATATACAGTGCGCAGCTACCTTTGAAACAAAAGACTTCCCTGGGTTGATAATTTATGTTTCACTTGGTTGTTTGAAATTAATTAAGCAATTATAGTGACCAACAATGAAGAGAAAGCATAGCTACAATAAGAAAAGGGATAGTTGCTTGCGAAGAAAATTGAAGTAAAAGAAGCGGTCAACATAGCACTTTGCTCTGTGACAATCGTATAAATAAAGGAAGAAGACTGAGTTACATAGCCAGTGAACCAACTCATAGAAGCCATCCAGTAGCTACAACAATGCATAGCATATTTGGAGCTACACACTGTACCTAAGACCCCACAAGATGTAAGAGACCAAAGAGAGGAAACCGCCCAGAGTGCAGTTGAAAGGATAAAGGATCTTACCCTGCAATGTAATAAACTCACTGATCGTGGTGCCCAAACCTATGAACAACTCATGGAGAACCCATAATTGAAGGCACTGGAGTCACAGTTCCAAGAGGTGAAGTATCAAGATGAAAAGATACAGGCACAGTTGAAGCCCCTGACAGTTGTGGAAAGAATGAAGTGATCCCAAGAGCAGCGAACTACTCAGTAGAATGTCCACACTATCCATAAAAGAGTTATGGAGGTAACTCAGAAACTCCAACCTGTACAAGAAAAGGCTTATCAATTGTTTACAGAGGTAGAAGGCCAAGGAGCAGAGCTAGAGAAGGTTGTCTCTATAGCTGAACAACATCTAGAAGGACCTATCAACGATGTAGTCATCCAAGAGTTCGTTGAATAGGAGGCCATAGAACAACAAAAATTCAAAGCAGCTCGAGCTAAGCTCGAGGCATTCGAAGCAGAACTAGTCAGACCAGAGTGACTTGGGACGATTCACAGGTGAGTGTTGGGGGCTTGTTGGCCCTTGACCAAGCTTTGAGAGATCCTTGGTCAATTTTGACCTATTGTGGGACTTCAATAGCCTATCGAAGACAGAGCTCAAAATTAAGTAGATATCATGGGATCTCGACGCCTTTTTGGTATTTGGGATTATGTAACAGGAATGGAATGTCAGCCCATGGGTTTACCCATGTTTAGGCCTATTTTGTAAAGTATAAATAATTAGCTAGGCGATGTAAATAGAGAAGCTGATAAGTTAAGTGCTAAGTGAAAGTATGGTTTGTAGATGCTCTGTGCATTTTGTGATAAAATTTCAGGGCTAAGAGCAAGTGGTTGTAACAGACTGTGAAAGGCTTTGTGCTAGACCTAGCTCAGGGAAGGAGGATCTGGCGAGGTGCACGCAGATCTCTTGTCCTATGTGGAGTAGGGTTTTTGTGACTCTTTTCATGTATATTACTAATTGAAGCTAATAAAGAATAAGAGTTGGTGGGCGTAGCCCCAGGGTGGGGGTGAACCACATAAAGACTGTGTTATTCTGCTCTGTGTGATGTTTTGATGTGTTTATGTCTTGCTTTACTTGCTAAGTGATTTGATATAGATAGATAGATAGATATGTTTATACTTTGTGATGATGGTGAATCTGGATGATATATCTAACATAGGTGAATGATCTTAGTGGTCGAATCTTCTAGATCTAATCTATTTATTTATGAGAAGTGCTTAGATACATTAGATCTGGGTGAACGTTGAGATGCTCTATTTTATCTGTGAAGTAGCTATTGATTAAATATTGATTAAGGTTTACTTCTGAGTGCTCTGTTAAATACTAGAATCATAGATATGTGTCCCAGCTAAGGTTGTAGACAACTAAGTCCTACAACCACCCCTACCTCTACCTCAGGTGAGACTTCATCTGCTTCACAGGTGTTGCTGAAAGGGCTGGTAGTTAGGGTTTTGCTGGTGTGTTGTTTTAGTGTTGAACCTTGGGTCTGCCCCTATGCCAACAAGGATCACACACTTGATTGAAGAACAAGAGAACATATCGAACCTATATAGAACTAAAAACTTGGATGTGGAAGTTGCAAGAACCCAAGAAGACTCATAGAAGACTGAAGCATCTACCCCAGATAAAGAAGAAGTATTTCCCTCAAATCTTTAGAAAGAATGTCAACAGTGGGAAGTTACTATGCCAAAAGAAGACAAGAATCAGAATGGAAAGAGGAATAACGAGATGAAGATCACCGAGAAAAAGGATATAAATCTCGGTAAGAAGAAAGGAAAGATAAAAAATCTACAGAATGTTCCAGAGGGAACTTCACAGAAGCAAAATTTGCAAAACTGGAACTTCATCAGGATATCAGAACAGTGTCACATGGCACTTCGCCATAGTGAAGAAATATAGCCGTTGGGAACAATATAACCATTAGACCGATGCCAAAAATGGTTAGAATGACATTTATGGCCAGGAATCTCACCATCAGACCATTGGGACTATGCCATAACAGACATAATTGAATTAATGAAGGCTTCTCGCTCGTTGGAGATATTTGTCGCCTAGTTGTCTAGTTATTTCGTTGACTGTTGCACCGAGAAATTGTTTGATAAATGTCTTAGAGATAACTCATTTCTACTACATTGCGATTAGTAATATTGACACTAGTTCTATTGTTTTGCGTATCCATTCATCCATCCGATCTAAGCGTGTATGTTGGATGAGTTAGCATCGCGAAGAAAATCATCGAAGAAGTTTTCATTGATATCATGGCTGAGAAAGTAATGTATGAAAGTATTCAAGTGTCATCGACAAGAGGAGTACAATCCTCTCCATCGACCGCTCATGGATCTGGGCCATCCCAAATCATCATAGAAAAGATAACCAAGCATAGAGATGATGTATCAAATGTGAAGATGATCCTGACCATATTGCTTAACTACATCCCACCTCTAGCTGGCATGGTGAGTCGAGATAGTGTGCCAAGATATTTTGAGTACACCATGGTTACTGCATACCACCCGAAGGGGATACGCACAATAAGATCACGATAGGACAAGATCACAGCGTTGAATTTCAGTGAATTCAACCTCAAATATTGCAAGAACCATATCATAATCTCCCTATACAAATACTTGACCAAGATGAAGGGGAAGAATTCGAAGATAATCCCCCAGTTGTGGATGATGAACCTCGCGCAGTCCACCCTGTTTAATGTAATGAAAATCCCATACTTCGGAAGGCAGCAAGAATTTAACGCCTGTGTTAAGCTACTACTTTCATGTTACCATGGTGTCTACTTATGGCTCGACCGTCGTATCATAGTCTATCCAATGTTGATCCATAGGATCATAGGATTGAGTATGGAAGGACCTGATACGCAAGAATTCTATCCAGGAAAATCCATAGATCACGCACTAGCACATAAGATTAAAGATGCATATGACGATGTTGAAAAGGGGACATGAGGCTACAAGGTAGCTTCCATCCAGAAGGGCACAATGCACCTAGCATACCAACTAGTAGCACGAAAGCTAGTAAGGAAGAATATACCCACACAGGTCACATGATTTGTCATTGACCTTGAAGGGAAATGCGTGGAAGGTCTATAGATGAACTTGGCGAAGTACCTAGTTAATCATCTCGAACTGGACTGTTACGAAGCACAGGATCAGGGCTATGAATTCCATTTTAGCTGGCTCCTGATCCTCATCGCGTTTGTTTCTTGGAAAATTCTGGAAGGTGCGACCTTCCCGGAAACTGAGCCATTTGATCTGCTTGCTACGAAGTTCACCATGCTTTGGTACTCAAGTGATATGAAAAAGAAGTGGCAGTCAAACGCAATTTTTCATACATTTTACCTCCAGCTAGAGAGAGCCATCAAAGCTAAACCTTGCATGAATCAGAACACCCTACATAGGTTCTGAACCCTCATGAAGTTCCGTGCAGATTAAAACTTCATCTACATTACAATGCGAGCAGACAAGCATAAGGAGGAGCTTTAGTCATACTACAAGCTCACAGAAGAGGACCTCAAGGAGATCATTAAGGACTGGTCCACAAACCTCCTTATCCCCACTGACCATGTAGAGATATCCAACCCTGAACTTGATAGCTAGGAAGCCACACACAAAGAAGAGGACACACCCAAAACCAACAGAAGGAAGAAGACAAAGGAAGTTCAAGACTTAAGCAGCGAACTACCCAGCAGCAGGTCCACACTAGTCAGAGAAAAGTCATGTAAGTGACTCAGAGACTACAAACTGTACATGATGAGGCTTACCAACTGTTCAGAGAGATCAAAGGCTGAGAAACAAAACTAGAGCAAGTCATCACTGCAGCTGAACAACGCCTAGAGGGACCTGTCAATGAAGCATTCATACAAGAGTTCACTGAACAAGAGGCCATGGCACAACAATAATTCGAAGCATCTCGATCTAATCTCAAGGCTTTTGAAATAGATCTACACATATCATAGTGACTTGGGACGAGTCACGGGTGACTGTTGGGGGCATGTTGGCCCTTGATCAAGTTTTGATGTTTCTTTGTCATGTTTGACCTATTTTTGGGACTTCGATAGGTTGTTGAAGGTGAAGCACAAGACTAAGTGGATATCACAGGATCTCAGCCCCTTTTTAGGGATTTTTGGGTTTTTGGATCATGTAACGGGTATGGGGATGTCGTCCCATGTGTTTACCCATGCTTAGGCCCAATGTTTTAATGTATAAATAGATGTCTAGGCGATGTAGTGAGTAGAGAATGTCTAAGTTCCTTTCTGGTTGGATGAAAGTGATGACTGTAAATGCTTTGTGCATGTTTTATGAGAACTTGCAAGGCTAAGTGCAAGTGACATTGTAAAAAACTATAGAAGGTTTTGTGTTGTAACCTGGCTCGGCGAAGGAGGATATGGAGAAGAGCGCACATATCTCCTGTCCTATGTAGAGTAGAGTTTTTTAGTTCTATGCATGTAACTGATTAACAAAATATAATAGAAGAGAAGAAGAGTTAGTGGACGTAGCCCCAAGTTGGGGGTGAACCACGCACATCTTGTGTTATGGTTGCTTTGTGAAATATATTGATGTGTTTACTTGTTTAGATGCTTTGATATAGATGAATGATAGATAGATATGTTAATACTATGTGCTTAATAATATGAATGGATATTAGATCTGACCTATCTTAATGTGCTAAGTGCTTCTATGTGTTAGACCTAGTTGAATGTTGCGCTGCATTTTAATTAGGGTTTGTTTGCACTACGAACTAAGGTTAAGTACTGATGAATAATGACTTCTAAGTGCTCTGTTAAAGTGTTATAATCATATATCTATGTCCCAACTAAGGTTGCAGACAATGGAGTCCTGCAACCACCCCTGCCTCTACCTCGAGTGAGACTTCATTTGCTTCGCAGGTGTTACCAAAAGGGCTGGTAGTTAGGGTTTTGTTGGTGCACTATTGTAGCATTGAACCCTGGGTATGCCCCTGTTCCAACACATTCTTTTATTCTTTTTCAAATCTTGTTAAAAATTTGAAAAAGACAAAAAAAATGAAATATTTGAAAAAGAGGAGACGGGATATACATTCTCTTTTATCGACAACTAGATAGTCTTCCTTGGACAAAGAAATTCCTTCTGTTTGTTCTACAAGCATTGGGATGTAGTATTATCTTATGAATATTTTCTCGCTACATAGATTTGTGTCTTCCTCTATTTGGTTACTCTTCCACACATATGGAGAGTTTGTGGTGCCTCATGTGCTACATACATATGTCAATAATATGTTTCCTAAGTCTCATCATTTTGTCGTGCTTTTGTCCAAGGGAATTTTTTTCAACTTGATTTAGCCATTTTGCAGTTAGGCTCTTGACCTTTGTGAGTTGGCCATCCTGAGAATCCAGTCAAGTTCTTACTTGGAATCAATGAAGTTCGGTACTTGTTGTTCAATATTATTCCAGTCTTTCAATGATGCTTTGTCGAAGACCTCAGGGTAGTGAGTAATACACTACTATTTATAATCCTACCTAAGTTTCTAATACCTTAAAGATATTTCTTGAGTTATGAATCTATCACCTCCAGCTACACGCATTGATGCTTCCTGAAGATGTATATCACATTGGATTTGTATATCTTTAGATGATTTTGAGATGTATCTTCGTTGTGTATTATTCGTGGCTACAATCTATATAGATTTTATTATTTGTCTCGTAGTCATGATTATTTTATATGACATGGATCTACAGTGTACTTGATTGGAATCCATGCTTAGTTTATCCCAAGTATGGGTATGCTCACCTCAGATAGATTATCATTATTTTACAGATGACATGCTTGTGAGCACTCGTCTTAGGCTCACTTGAATCCATGCCTTCTCGTTGTGTAAATATGTTGTAATGTATTTTACCAATCAATTGCTCTTCTAACCTCACACATTAGGGGGAATCTTTTATAATCCAAAACTTCCACATCTATGCATCCAAGCCATTGGCCCATCCATTTGCATCCTTTTCCAATCATACTATTGAGGTTTCCTTCTAAAAAAAAACGTTTTGGATAATGTACATTCTTTTTTGTACTCTTAGCTTACATACATACGCATGTTTCATGCTAGTCCACCCACGTACATATTCATTGTGCATGCTAGTTAGCCCGTGTTTACCTCCAAAAGATGCAAAAAATATAAAATTGTGTGTAAATCGACGGAGTTTATGGGCTATGAAGGGTTTCCTAACTATTTCACCCCCTATATCCCTTCCCCAAACTATCCTTTTCGCATATAAAAATAGGTATAGGGGAGTCATTTAGACATATGAACAAGAGAATAAGAAAAATATGCCAAAATCCTTTCTGTCTCATTTCCCAAGTTTCACATCTAGCTCTAAGTTTTATCCTCAACTTTCCCCTCTAGGCATTCTCCCTATGCAAACCTTCCTTATTACCATGTTGGCAAGTTGGTTGTGATAATTTTATATGGGATTGGTGCACTTGGACTCATGACAGAGGAGCCTAGACTTGGTTCGTAGAGTGGTGTCAACAAGTAAAGGCTGTAACCTTTCTTCTTGTATATGAATAAAAGAGATTATCTTTTTCCTAAAAATTTATGTGTATATTTTCTTATCTATTTGATCATTTATATCAATATTTAGGATTTTAAGTGATTACTAGAGATTATATATGCTGTTGTGTTTTGTTCTTAGTCTATTGCAGGTCATCTTTGGGGGGATATTTGTGATCTGAGGGACAACAACAAGTGGAAGAGGTATACAACAACCGTGAGGATTCAAGGTGTTGTTATTAACCTTTTCTTCCCTCTCTATCATCACCTAGTCTAGATTGTTTTGGGGTAGATTAGAGATAAGTCAGTATTTTAAGGGATTTATCTCTCTACCTATTCCTTGGACCTAGTTTAGGGGGAATTTTCCCCATATACCTAGTGCAGAGACCCTCAAACAAACCATTTTTTGGTCAATGAACTGATAGATAAAGGGCCCCACTATCATAAACGTGGTTCTCCAAATCAAATGAAACTTATGTTTTTTGCATCCGAGTCTCAGTTTGAGTTTTATCGCGAGTTGCAAATCGCCTCCTTAATCCATTAAGGGACATCTTGCCAATTTTTTCTAGGGGTACAAAATCCAAACCGAGCAGCATAACGAAGTTCCATAAGCTCCCACAAGTATATTTGGGCAAGGCCCATGTGACCACACTACCCAAAATCTCTCTACACGGTGTTCTTGAAGATCAACATCTTCTTTAGAAATTGCAATATTCCTCATTCAAAAAAACCCTAGTGTCGAAGATCCTCCAACAAATAATTTTTTGGTCAATTGAATAACAAAAGAGGGGCCCTGTTGTTGGGAAATAATAC
This sequence comes from Picea engelmannii, assembly GCA_009831015.1. NCBI lineage: Eukaryota > Viridiplantae > Streptophyta > Pinopsida > Pinales > Pinaceae > Picea > Picea engelmannii. The sequence continues at coordinate 21,475 of ML838724.1, forward strand.
CCTACAGACTAGCAAGCTAGGGTTAGACATGCATGCAGATCATGACCTTAAAGAAATCACTTTTAACCTATCACCCCAAAATTTAAAACCCCTTTTTCACATACAAACATGGAAAGGACCTACTAACCTTTTTACTGATGTTTGGTGTAGATCCTCCGTTGCGCTTTTGTCCGTTTCCCTACGCTGCTCCTTCCAAAGAAAATCCTGCAATCAAGACAAAACACTACGCATGCATGCTATTTTTCTATTTCAGGGTTAGAGATTAAGCATAAATCAAATAAATCATGTGTGACTCATGCATTGGGATGGGAAAAGTATTCTTTTATTATATTCAAAATGACTCAACTTACAATGAATGTTGAGACCAGCCACCGTTCCTTGATCCTGATCCTGGGTTCCTCCTCTTCTTTGTCCTCCAACTGCTTTGCTTGAATTCTTCTTAGGCTTGAGGAAAAGGCTAAAGGGTTGGGACAAATGGATTCGGCAATTGGGAAGAGTTTCTTTGCTCTCTTTTTCCTCCAAATAGTACCCCTACCCCTTCTTTTATAGGCTAGAAGGAGCTAGGGTTTTGGACGAACTCTCGGCCATGCATGGCTGGGAGTTTCAGTTAACTGACCCATAGCTTTTTGTCCCGTCGGTAAATTTCATGTTTTTGTTCTTTTGTGAAAACACGGGTTGTAGTAGGCCTGCCAGCGTTCCAATGCGTGCAGTAGTAGGCCTGCTAGCATTCCAACGTGTGCAGTAGTGGGTTAGGGCACGTTTGACTTAACCCAAAGGGATTTTCAAAGAGGTTTCTCAGCAGATGTTTTGGCAATGAAGGGATATGAGTTGGCCTGATGCCAGGTAAGCATGTGTGGTGCAATTTAGGGTTATAACAGATGCCCCCTAATGTGTGAGGTCAGAAGAGCATCTGATGGACGAAATACATTACCAATTCTTTACCAATCTGTACTGATATGTTGAATTAGTGAGCCTAGGAATCAAGAATCAGGAGGTGTCGTCTGCAAAAAATATCAAATGTCTCACCGAGGTGGGCATACCCATGCTCGGGATAAAATAGAACCATGGCTACCAATAAAATACACTGTAGATCCATGTCAAACAACTATGAAGAGTAGCCGCGAATAATACACAGCGGAGCTACATCTCAAAATCAGAAAGATATACATATAAAGTATCCATCTCCCAGAAGTTGATTCAGCCTGATGGCTGTACTTTAGAGCTCGAGCAACAACTTCAAAATCTTCTAAAAATTGGGTAGGAGTTTAATATGAGTGTACGACTGCACTACCCAGAGGTCCTCGATGGTTCGTCGGTTATGGACTTGATAATCTTGATGATCAGACTGAAGGCTTCAGTGATTTCGAACAAAGACTTGATTGGACGTTCAGGATGGCCGGGTATGCGAACAAGAGACATATTGCAGAGGGTCCGACTCAAGCTTAGTGACAAACTTCCCTTGGATAATAGCACGACAAGTGATAATACTCAGGCAACATATCTGTTAATCATAATTCTACAAAGAAGGAGGCAACGCAGACTCTCCATATGTTTGGAAGAGTAACCAAACGGTGGAGGACACAACTCTATATAACGAGCAAAGCTTCCTAAGGTCGTACTACATCCCATAATCTGATGAATCAAACGTACATATGTGCTTTATCCAAGGGCGACTCATGATGCTACCAATAAAGAAAATACTTTTCCCATCCTCTTTGTGGGGTATATTTGTTTTTTTTTTGTTCTTTTTGATGATTTTGAAAAAGAATAAAGGAGTATTACGTTACAATGGAGGAACGAGTACAACAAACATACAATCTCAAGGCACAAGGACAAGACTGATGTTCTAGGGAAATTATACTCGGGAAAAATCCTCCAGTGTCCAAAGGTGTTAAGACGCAAAGGCAAACTGTTACTAGGCTGTTGGGTAAAGGATGCAAATGCGGTTGATAGAACACACAATGGTAACGTCCTTCGATGTTAGTTTAACGAGCCCAGAGAAGGTAAGCTTGGTGATTTTTCATATTTAGAGAGTCTGAAAAAGCATAAAAGGAAACTCCATTGGGGCAACTTTTTCATCAATAGTCTAGTCGGTTTGAAAAAGGGATAAAATAGCACCGATTAGACGTCAATTCAAAACCATTTTAATGAGTGTGAAAAGGACAAGATCACTCAGCTATTTTTTCACTTTTAAGGAGTCTGAAAAAAGCTTAACTATGGACTCCGTTAGGAATGTTCTTCTGGACCATTTTAACGAGTTTGAAAGAATAAGGTCACTCGACGATCTTTTCAATTTTAGGGAGTCTGAAAAGAGCTTAACTATGGACTCCGGGGGGGTTTCTTTTTCGTAAATTTAGTCCCTCAGGCCCGAAAAAGGAATAAAATTATACCTGAGGATACTCTTCTAAAGAATGGACATTCAATAGAGTATTCATTTGTTCGTACAGTTGACCATTCGGAACAAAAAAGGGGTAAACTGCTGCTGGACAGACGTGACTTCAAATTTCAGTTTAACGAGCGTGAAAGGTCACAAGATCGCTCGACAATCTTTTCATGTTTAGAGGGTCTGAAAAGGGATTAAAAGGACACCCATTAAGTTTTGGGAGTCCGGAGGGTAAGAAAAAGAGTGAAAAAGACCCATGTGAATGAGGCTCAAACTCGTATTCAGGAAAGACTACATGGACTCCCGAGCCTATAGTGTTGTTAGAAACGGCATGGACACCATAATGCAACCAGGCACTACCTAGGGCATCCATGTTTTGGCAAGCTCTACCACCAAGTTGTGACACTTCTAGAGAAGATATGACGGTTCTGTTTCACAGCCGGATGGGATCAATCCTATATCATAAGAACAAAAGGCAACGAGATGCAACAGTTGAGATGAAATCCTACCCTATATGCTCAAGTTGAATTTTGAAAAAAAAAAAAAATTATGGACCGTCAATATATATTTTTTTATTTTTTGAAACTCAATAAAAATTGTCCCAATACCTGATCAAATCCCTCCCATATAACTCCTGGACCACCCAAAATGGTTTTTGGTATAAAAACATTGATAAAGGGGCCCAAAAAAGTGACAAAAAGAGGCCAAAAAGTCTATAAATAGAAGTTGGTAGCTCATTATCACCATTGCTGATTTGGAAATTGACTCTGGAGCCAAAAGACCCCCTTTGCCAAAGATCGTGATTCTGGGAGCTATAGTGGACGAAACGGACTTCTGCTTGGACCAAGTAAGTACAAACTCCCTTGTCTTGTTATTCAATACTTCATTTGTTTCTTTTATTCGATTTTGGGGGTGGGCGTCGACCTCAAAGAGGTCGGCCCTAGGCAAATGTGGGTTGTCCAGGGACAGTCCGCGGGTACCCGTGGGCAGAGCCAAAGCTTCCCGTGGGTACCCGCGACTGTCGCCTCGACAGGCCATGGGTACCCCCCACGTGATGACAAACTTAATCTAAACAAGTACTCACCCCCCCCCCCTTTTTTCTTTGTTGTGTTGGCAGGATGTATGTTCAGTGGAGGGAGAGGGAGCACAAGGCCGCCAATGAGTTAGTGGCTGCAGATCCGAACGTTATGGTCGTGCTGACGCAGTGTGGTTTAGTGAAATTCTTTTTGTGTCTGTTTATGCGCGCGCAACCAAGGCTACTGAGCACCCTGGTTGATTATTGGCACCCTGATGCAGAGGATTTCATGATAGAGGGGAAATCCTTGGTGCCTACCACCGAGGATATTTACTTTTTGACTGGCCTCTCGAGGAGAGGGGAACCAGTCAAATTTCAGACTTTTCCTGTGGGGCCGAGCAAAGTCTTAGAGTTGATAGAGGATTATTGTGAGGCTGGGACCGATCATAGAACTTCCTCGGTGCCTGTTAGTAGGATTACCAACCTCACCCTTCAGACTATATTATCACTCATTGGGTGGATTACCGACTCCGCAGCCGTGCATCAGGCTTCGCACGCACAGATGAACTGTGCAATCCAGTGCATGAATGCACAATTTTTTTATTGGAGTACCACACTACTAGCGAGCATGACAGGGCATTTGACATCTTGCAGACAACGAACACACATGAACTTCGTGTTTGGGACCATCCCGTGTTCATTTTTCTTCAAGAGAGTTCCATGTTTTAGTCCTCGGCTGATAGTACGAGGACATCTGGCTACTTTCCCCGCAGTATGAAGATGGGCAGCGTTTTTTCCGCGACAGGGTGGTGGAAGGACCGTAGAGGCCTTCAATGATGACTTTTTTTCCTGGCTGTCATGACATATCCCAGCTATTGATGACTACCCATACATGGGGATCGACTTCTCTAGAGATCCAGCGATACTAGTGCCTCCTGGTGAGGAGCGAGGGGAGATGGGTAAGTCTCCACCTATCTAGTTTTTTTTGTTTGCATATGTAATTTTTATGTCTTTTTTGATATATATATCATGTTTTTGTATAACAGAGTTTTTGATGGGTGAACATTTACTGCATGCAGATGTGGGACCCGTGTGACCTGCCGACTATGCACGGAACATGCATTACCCATGGCCAGAAGCCGCAGCCGCCACCGCTGGAGGAGCAGTAGTACCAGGGAACCTCCCAGCAGGAGAGGTCGAGAGGGTCCTGAGGTGGATTGAGCGGAACTTTACTGCTCTCACTCGCACCGTTCCCATGGCAGAGATAGAGGACTTTCCACCCTCCTTGCAGATTCATATTGTGGGGGTACCTTGGACATGGGTCCGATTGTTTAGGTGTTTGGGCCAGGCTGTATATGATTATAACAGGGCCCATAGGCCCTGAACAGAATTTAGAATTTTATGTGCCACGAGCACTGATATGTATATATTGTTTGAGGGCATAAGCCCCGGTGACTCGTTATTGTTCCCACTTTTGAGGCGCTTGCGCCCATCTATGTACTCTAAGGATTTTATGATGTTTATATATGATTTTTATTTCTTTTTTGTGTCTTATGGATTATGTGTACAAAAATGAATTTACATGTTTATGTTCATGATCTTTTTATATGTGAGCAAGATGCGAATCTAAAATGTGATTAGATAGAGTATCTGTGATTTGATTTAGACTCCTAGGAACATGAAAATATGTAATATAATCAAAGTTGCATTCCAAGAAACGTACCCTAAGGAATCGTCGGTGTAAATTTGGGTCGTGCACCCGGTATATTCTGTTTAGCTGCGACACAACCAGTTGAGTGTCTAGATAGACCCAAAGACGAGAGATACCCAATGACAAAGCGTCACGAAGAAAATCAATAACTGCACTATACTCAACAACATTATTTGTGGTGTCACCTAAGCATATACCTCTGGAAGATAACAACTGACCCTGTGGTGTAAAGATTACCCAAGCTGTGGAGGCAAGCCTTCGCGTATGTCGACTAGCACCGTCTGGATACCCAATGAACACCACAAACTCACTTGATATCTGCCATATTGACGAAAGATAACATCAATGACACGTCCATAACATGTTTTAAAAGAAATGTAAAAAAGTAATAGTACAAGGACTATACATATGTTACAAAAAGTTACCCACAGTGACCGTTCTATGAGTAATACTTCTTGAGGTAGAGCCCATTTCTAGGCTCCACCAAAGCATTCCCTTCAAAATCGACCAAACGATAAGCGCCATTTTTTAAAACCTCCTTAATAATGAAGGGTCCCAACCACATGGGTTTAAACTTTCCTGCCCCCAGGGGGTCCTTATCTCGGTCATAGACTAGGACAAGGTCGCCCTCAGAGAAAACCCAAGGATGAACGGACCTATCATATTGACACTTGACCTTATGTTTATGAGCCTCGTTGGCCAGGGCCGCATCGCGACGCTATTCATCAAGTTGCTCAAGGTGTACTAACCGTTCTTCAAGCGGAGAAGTGTCTGGCAATAACTGTATTGCCAATTTCAGAGATGGAAGTTGGCATTCGATGGGCAAGACTGCCTCCAGCCCGTAAACGAGTTGGAAAGGTGAGAAACCGGTTGCAGTCTTAACTGAGGTTCGGTAAGCCCATAATGCCGAGTATAACATCAAATGCCAATTTGACTTGGTTGAGTTGATAGTTCACTGTAGAATCATCTTAAGAGTTTTGTTAACAGCTTCCACCTGCCCATTGGCTTGGGGATAGTAAGGTGAGGAATGTTCTTGCTGTAACCCAAGCTTTGATGTTAACTTGGACATCATTTGGTTATGAAAGTGACTGCCATGGTCAGTGACAATCTCTCTCGGGACTTTGAAGCGTGCTATAATCTGGTTAAACAAGAAGAGAGATGCAGTCTCTCCATCATCTTTAAACATTGGCATAGCTTCGACCCACTTAGTGAAGTAGTCGACAACTACGATGATATAGCGGTGCCCCCTTGCTGACGGGGGGTTGCATGTAGTGTAATCAATCCCCCATTTAGTGAAGGGACCAAATGTGATGACAAGAAACATGGGAGCTGGATGTGCCCTCATCTTCCATGAGAAGATTTGGCACAGATGGCACTTCTTGACCGACTCGATACAATATTTCATAAGTGTGGGCAAGAAGTAACCTGCTCGTAAAATCTTTTGGGTTGTTTCCAACCCGGATAAGTGACCGCCACAAGATCCTGTATGACAATCATTGAGCACTATGACGACCTCCTCATGAGTGAGACATCGACGCAAGATGCAGTCTACCCCTCTCCGATACAACGTATCATTGATTATGAGATAGTTCTTAGCCTGATGGAGTATCCGCTGACGCTCATCACGAGAAGCAGAGGTGAGGCACTTCAAATTCTGGAGATAGATCAGTATATCTCCGTACCAGGGGTCTGAAGATTCAATCAAAAACATATCCCCCCAGATAGGCGATTCCTCAGCAACAACGTCACCTGACTCAACTGGAAGCTCCGAGATAAGTTCTGTGAAGACCAATGACTTTTTGGACTTCGCTGAAAGGAAGTCTAAGTCAAATTATTGTAGGATTACCATCCATCTACTAATTTTCCACCGATAAATCATCGTGTCAACATGTACTGGAATGGATTAACAACGGAAATGATGGTGGTCTTGAGAAACATAACATAGTGACAGAACCGTTGAACAGCATGAACTGCTGCCAACGCAAGTTTTTCGAGATGGGAATAATTAAGTTCCGGTCCTACGAGGCCTCGACTCAGGTAATAGATCACATATTCGGAAAACGAATCATCCTCTTGAACTAAAACCATGCCTATGGTTGACTCTACGGCAGACAGATATAATAATAAGTCTTTAATGCATCGAAAGAGTGTTGAGCGGCTTCGTCCCAGAAAAAGGGAACATCTTTCTTCAGTAAACGCATAAAGCCCTTAGTGATTTCAGCATAGTTGGCGATGAAGCGTCGTAAGAAGTTCGCCTTGCCTTGAATACTTTGAAGTTGTAAGATTGTGCATGGGGGGGGAAACTGGATTATTGCCTCCACCTTAAGAGGATCGACCATGATCCCTGTTGTTGAAACGATGAAACCTAACAAACATCCTGACGTGATGCAAAAGCTGCACTTGTTGGGATTCAAGCGAATCCTGAAGTAGCGTCAGCGTTTGAAGATTAGTCTGAGGTTCATAGGATGATCCTTTCGCTTGCGAGAGCGTGATGCTAAATCATCTAGATAGGCCTCGACTATATGCTTGAGGTCATGAAACATAAAAGACATGGCCCGCTGGAAAGTGGCTCCAGCATTCTTAAGGCCAAAAGGCATCTTACGATAGGCGAATGTACCCCACGGAAAAATGAATGTCGTCTTATGTTGGTCTTCAGGTTTGATTTGGATTTGATTATATCTCGAAAAACCATCCATGAACGAAAAGGATTCACAATTGGCGCATTCATCAATGATCTGGTCGATGAATGGGGTTGGATAATTATCTTTTGGACATGCCTTATTCAAATCACGGAAATCGGTACATACACGAATCATGCCTTGTTTTTTATCGACCGACACGGGGTTTGACACCCATTGAGTCAAATGAATAGGGTAAATGAACCCTGCCTTGAGAAATTTCTCAACCTCAGTCTTAATGGCTGCTGCTTTCCTAGGATTGACTGGACGAATTTTTTGTTGAACAAGCTTAGCATCAGGATACGTTGTGATCTCATGTTCAACTATTTTTGAATCAATGCCTGACATTTCCTCATAAGACCAGGAAAAAACGTCACGGAATTCTTTAAAAAGACCCGTGTAAATATGAATCTCTTCGGGTGAGAAATCCGCTCCAACGAAGACATTCTCCATGATGCCAGGGTTTCGGGAGATGTTGATAGGTAGAGTTTCAGCGATAGTCGCCATATTTCCCTCAGCATAAATTTCCTGTGTAGCTAAGAGGTTAATAGGACATGGCTAATCTCCCGTCATGGTGATAGTGAATTCTCCTGCCTCGATTCAGCTTAACTCTAGGAGGAAATATGATTTGTGATGAAGATCCTTCCAAGGTTTGTCCAGACTAGTCATTGCCTCAATTACTGCTTTGTCAGAAGGAAAGACTAAGTCTAACCAATTGGTATTGGTGAGAGAACCCTGAGCCCAGATAGGCTCTAGAGGTGGATCCAACTCTTGTGCAGGAGTCAGATCAGGAGTAGTTGAAGCTTGCTGGACTAAAGAGTACGCTACTTTAGTGACCGACAAGGGCATGGACATGCCAACATGCCCTGTCTCATCCATCGTGGCTGATGGGGAAGGAAGAATCCATGGATCCTGAAAGTAAGTCGTGCAAAACGACGAGACGTGAATAATCTTAGCCTTGTGGTGAGTCGATATAAACTTGACATCGCCATGAGGAGGTGGGTAATCTAAAGTACCCATCAAATATGGGCACAAACCAACTCCTACGTTAACGACACCGGTTTGAGGATTATCTATCATGGGAACCGTGGATTCCCCCAAAGCTGGGTCAGGCCTAGAGAAGGACAATTGATCGATGGTCACTATCTGACCTTCGTGTGGAAACAACAAGACTCGAAAAACTATAGCAACCACCGCTTGCATAGCATAAGTCCAACTATGACCTAACAAGAGATTATAGTCGAGGGGAGCATCGACTACCTCTACCTCGACACACACAGTCTTCCCTCCTAACTACACAGGAAAAGAAGGAATGATGCCATGTGGCCGGAAAGAACGACCATCGAACGCAGTGAGGAGAGTAGGTGATGGAGACAACTCGGGCTGACCAATGGCTTTCCAGCATGCTAACGACATAACGCATGTCGAGGCGCCCTCGTCGACCACCATGCGAAATATATTGCACGTAAAAGTTTTCATGGGATGAGCCACTACTATCTGAAATGCTACGTGGTAAGGCAGATGAGGTTTCAAGTCGGTCGTATCTAACATGATGGTACCCAGGTTACAAGTCTCAGTAGATCCTAAAGTAGTCAACAAGGCTTTCCTCTGAGCAGGGCAACTTTGGAGGACCTCCAAAGCGGACATGGCACAAGGGGTTTGTGATAAATCTTCCACCACAGAGTAATTATGGGCAGCTCTTGCATTTGGATTGTGAGAAGCTTTCTTAAATGCACCCTTTGGAATGCGTGTCATTGTTTCACCCAACGTCTTCTTGATCTGTAGAGGAAGAGATGGGAGTTAGACTTCTTTACCCTTCTCAGAGGCGCTTGGTTTACTATAGTTGTGCGCTCTAGTCGTTATTAAAGCATCACCCCTAACCATATATACGTTCGTGGAAGAGGAATTATTTGGAGGAGGGCAGGTTTCTTGGCTGCCCCCTTCGGCACTTGTAGAGGCTTGAGTTAAATTTTTCCCATGCTGAAAGGGATTAGTCAACACAGCTTGTTGTTGTTGTGTGACAAACTTATGGGCCTCTGCAAGTCGAGGACATAGATGGGTCGGGTGGTCTTCCGCACACAGGTTGCATGGATACCTCTCCTTCCTCTTTTCCGTGGTGCCCTCGCCAGCATTATCAGTGGGTTTTTCCTCCCCCTTACCCTTCTTTCGTTGTTTTTTCTTCCCTTCAGGCTGTTGGTTGGCCTTTGGGTTAGTCATCTGCACGGAGTGTACTTCCGACGTTTGGGTAGGAGGGGCAGCCACAAAAGTAGTCTGGTTGGCCGCTGAGTGTTGTATAGATAACTGTTGCAATTGTTTTGTCAATTGCTCAACAAGCTTGGTTTGGGCTGAACCAACAATACCATCGGCATGTGGTCCGACTCTCTGTCTAGTTTTATCCAGTATTGATCGTGGAGCATCCGACAGGATGTTGTATAATAAACCAGACTGAGAATAGATAAGCTCAAACTGTTGATCCCTCATGATGGCATCTTCTTCGAAGAAAACTCCTGAAGTCACGATGTCCTTGGATAATTGTGGGACTAAAGACTTAAGGAACCACTCTAGCATGAATGTTGGTGGGACTGGTACTTTGATTAGACTCTTTCGGTGTCTCCACTCTCGGATATGATCAGAGATATGGTCTGTTGTCGTCTGTTCGAAATTGGCTAGCAACTATGTTCCTACATCGTATCTCATAGGTAACTGGAAATGGTTAAGGAAGGCCATCGCCAGTTCACCAAAAGAAGAGTATCGTGAGCGATCAAGCTCTATGTACCATTTCACGGCACTTCCGATAAGAGTGTGTTGAAACAATCGCAACTGGACGTTGTCATCTTTCAATGAGTTAGATGAACACCAAATATGGAAAGTAGTCACGTGATCACCTGGATATTCGTTAGGCTTGGCCTCGAACTTGGGAATGTTTGAAGGCAACTTCGTTGGAATAGGAGGCCAATGTGGATCGTGACAAATAGGATCATTTAACAACCTTGTCAAATCTGGAAAGTGTAACGTCGCCAAGAATGGTAGTTTGGGTTGCTGCTGATAGCCTGGAAAAAAGGGTCCTGGAGTTTGACTGGCACCAGGCTGTCAGGAAAAGTTTGGTTGCTGGCCCAGATTCTGGTAGAAACCATGGCCCTAACCAGTGTAAGGATTTTGCATCTATGAAGACATCATTGGCTGATTCCCCATGAAGGACATAGGATGTTGGGCATTCATCATGTTTGACGGACTTTGGGAAGGATTACCCCATGCCAGTCCTGCTGGGAGATGCATAGAAGTCTGTCCGGGGTTCCATTGACTATGGAAAGAATTACCCCAGAACGACATTCCAGAGGAAGGAACGGATCCTTTTCCTGAGTTCCAAGGCCTTGGTATATGTGCCCCCAGTGCAGGAATAGTACCCTGTGCCGGAGTAGACTGTCCAAAGATGGGAGTGCCCCCAGATGGGAAAGCAGTGGATGTGAAAGTGTTGTTACCAAACGTCCCGTTCCAAACAAACGGTGACGAACCTACCGACAGAGTTTGCGCAGGTGTTCCTTGACTCCCGGCTCCAAATGAACTTGTGTGTGAAGGATGCCCAGCAGACTGCTGATGCAGACCACCAAGCGAAAGGGACGAAGGAGAGATATGACCTCCAACGTAAGGAAAAGCGTTGAATGGGATAGGAATGCCCCCAAGTTGACCTTGCAGAGGAGCGTTAGAGCTCCCTGCCCCCAGACCCAAAGTCTGTAAAGTGGAGTGACTGAGTGCAGGACTTGTACCCGATCTAAGCATACCGTATGAGAACGGAGGGCCTGTCGCACTAGGTGTGAAGGGAGGTGTGGGCGCCGCGATAGATGGGGACGATCCACTATGCGACGTAGTTGCGGCTGATACCATGGTGGCTCAGACCGACAATGGCAATTTAGGAGATGCTTCTCCTTTGGTAGCAACAGTGATGGGAATAGAAGAATTCCCAGAGGAAGTAATAGCATTTGTTGCCATAGCTATGTGAGGCACTGACAGGCGTTCGTAAAATAGGATTGGTACACTGACCGATGGCCAAGTATCAGTGGTTGGGGTTTCAACCAAGCCAAGATTGGCAGTTGATTCCTCTGGTAGTTGTTTGGGCTCAATGGTTTGTAACCCGGTTGCTTCGAAAGACCCTTGTTGGTCTAGCTTCCACCTCAATGGTGGCGGGGGTGGCTCCACTATAACCGGAGGTAGGCCCAAGAGCCTTCGTGACCGACGGAGCTCTAAATCCTCCACTGTGTGAGAATATCCATGACACGCTAAGGTATTCTACACGTTCAAACAATAACACACACTAAAAAGAAGCCCCTAAGAGATAAATCACGCAAACACTAAACTAGTTGGAAGAACAGTTACAACAACCAACACTAGAGCAACTTACCGGTGTAAGTGCAACTCGAAAATGGAAGCACCCTCCGGGTATACTCTGCAAAGCATGGCCCGATGTCTGTCCTATGTACCATGGTATACCCCCGCAGTCACCTGTGTATGTCCCTAGAAAAGATTGGCAACTAGTTTGCCAGCACGCGAACAGTCACGAGGCGGGTATAGTCGATAGTCGGGTAGACCACAATGAGCAGGGTATCAAGCCCGAAACCTGTCAAGGGTATCAAGATCAAATGGTTTGGAAGACAACTGAGGATCTCGAACAGATTCGAGACCCACGAAGCCCTGTGGAAAATGAAAACGACGGAATCCCTCAACAAATCCTCGATATGTGTTCTCCACTACGCTTGGTCCGGCTTTGGAGGGGTTATCTCCGCTACCTTTCCTTACGCAACCTCGTGTTTAGCTCCTATGTTAGAGGGGGGTCCCGGATAACTTCCACGTAACTGGACTTCTACACTCCCTATCACAGACTCCAATGTTTGGTTTGAGTGGCCTTGGAGAATTCACTCTCCAACCTATTCCAAGGCCCTAGTCCTGAGCTAGTGTATGAACCCTACAAACAAAAGAGTCTAATAGATTTTAAATTAACGTTTCTTTTATGGGCTTCTTTACGTCAAAAGGTATGAAGGTGAAACTGATGGTGTGTAGAGACTCAAAGCAAAATGAATAAGAAATGCTTGGAAACAAAACTTTAAAAAAAATGCAAAAACCAACAACTTTTCACCAAGAAAGATTTCTTTTTCTTTTCAAATTTTCTAAGATTTCATGCAGCAAACATAATGGAATTTTGCTCAATCTGCGAACTACTTATTCTCTAAATGCACTGCAAAAACTTATGAAAAAATACTTCTTCCTAGCTATTGATGCAGCAACACAATCTTCAAACAAAGAAGCAAATGAAAAAGAAAAAAAATATTTTTTTATTTAAGTGCTAAATGAACCAACAAAGGGAAAATGATGACAAACACAAAACCAAGAAAACAAAATAAAATTATGGCTTAAAGCGCAAATCGCAAAGAACCAGAGAAAAGATGCACAATGGAAATCAAGAAAGCACCGACTCTTACGCTTGTCTAAAAACCATAAAACAAAATCTTTTCTTTTTTATCTTTTCTATCAACAATCAACTACAAAAGAACATGCTAAGGGTATGAGGCCCTAACCTACTGATTGTGCCACCCTAGACTCAAACTCCTAAGAGGAACACTTCTCACCACAGGAGGGGATGACTTCCCCACCCTGATTGAAAAGCACCCAATCAAGCCCGCTACTGTCACTGAAACAACACGCGTGCAAACGCGTGCTGAGCTATAACAAGGCGTGGGTACTCGCGGGCTGAACTTGTACATGCCACGTGTATGTATAAAATCCAAGAAAAAATTAAACACAGGCAGCCCAGACCTGGAAGAGGCCTCTGTTATTGACAACCAGGGTCTCTTGAGGCTTGGATGCTTCTTCCAATAGAAAATAAAAATGATCACAAAGAATAAAAAAATGCAATAAAGAAAACTGAGACAAGACTACGAACCAGCAAGACTCAGACAGGATCCATAAATCCCCCTAAGAATGTATAATTCTGATGGGGAAGAGGAGGACTACCTCTCAAGCTTTCTGACTCCTACACGGTATTAAAACCTCCACAACAAGCATTCAAACGAGGGCACGAGTTACATGCGTGCATACCTTCTATAGGCCACGTGTACCTATGTGTGTCCCAATAATGATTGTCAAGCAACAGTCAAGGAAAAAAATGGTATAAAGAACCAAGTTCCCTGCTAGCTCTGACCTAACAGAAAACAGAAAAACAAAGAAACAGAAAATCTAATCCTTTAAACTACCCAAAACCTCAACTAAATCCGGAAACCCTAAGAGTATCTTCCCCAGTGGAGTCGCCAATTCTGTTGTTGGGAAATAATACCCTATGGACTAGCAAGCTAGGGTTAGACTTGCATGCAGATCATGACCTTAAAGAAATCACTTTTAACCTATCACCCCAAAACTTAAAACCCCTTTTTCACATACAAACATGGAAAGGACCTACTATCCTTTTTACTGATGTTTGGTGTAGATCCTCTGTTGCGCTTTTGTCCGTTTTCCTACGCTGCTCCTTCCAAAGACAATCTTGCAATCAAGACAAAACACTACGCATGCATGCTATTTTTCTATTTGAGGGTTAGAGATTAAGCATAAATCAAATAAATCATGTGTGAATCATGCATTGGGACGGGAAAATTATTCTTTTATTATCCTCAAAATGACTCAACTTACAATGAATGTTGAGACCAGCCACCGTTCCTTGATCCTGATCCTAGGTTCCTCCTCTTCTTTGTCCTCCAACTGCTTTGCTTGAATTCTTCTTAGGCTTGAGGAAAGGCTAAAGGGTTGGGACAAATGGATTCGGCAATTGGGCAGAGTTTCTTTGCTCTCTTTTTCCTCGTCCAAATAGTACCCCTACCCCTTCTTTTATAGGCTAGAAGGAGCTAGGGTTTTGGACGAACTCTCGGCCATGCATGGCTGGGAGTTTCAGTTAACTGACCCATAGATTTTTGTCTCGTCGGCAACTTTCCTGTTTTTGTGCTTTGTTAGGAAAACACAGGCTATAGTAGGCCTGCCAGCGTTCCAACGCGTGCAGTAGTAGGCCTGCCAGCGTTCCAACGCGTGCAGTACTGGGTTAGGGTGCGTTTCACTTAACCCAAAGGGATTTTCAAAGAGGTTTCTCAACAGATGTTTTGGCAATGAAGGGATATGAGTTGATCTGATGCTAGGTAAGTATGTGTAGTGCAATTTAGGGTTATAACAAGCCCCACTAGTTGGAACCCAGTGATACTAATCCAATGCAATTGAAGGTTCATCCATCCTAGTCCCAGTTTGACTTTTATCGTGAGTTGCAAATCACCTCCTCAAGCCATTCAAGGACATGTCACCAATTTGGTGCAAGGACAGAAAATCCAAAACGAGCAGCATAATGGAGCTTCATAATCTCTCGCAAGTTTGTTTGGCCAAGTCCCATGCGACCACACTACCCACAAGCACTCAACACAATGTTCTTGAATATCGACCTCTTATTCATAAATTGAACTATGCCTCATTTAGAAAAACCCTAGCGTTGGAGATCCTTGAAAAAATGGGTTTTCAGTCAACAAAATGACAATGAAGGGGTACCACTATCTTAAACCTAGTGCTCCTGATTCAATGCAACTGATGTTTCATCCATCCGAGTCCCAGTTTGAGTTTTATCACGAGTTTCAACTTGCCTCCTCAAGACATTTAGGGACATGTCAGCAATTTGGTCAAGGGGCATAAAATCCAATCCGAGAAGCATAACAAAGTTTCATAAGATCCTATAAGTTTTTTTATCCAAGGCCCACATGACAATGCTACCCAAAATCACTCAACATAGTGTTCTTGAAAATTGACCTCTTGTTCAGAAATTGCATTATGCCTCATTGAGCAAAACCCTAGTGTCGGAGATCCTTCGATAAACGATTTTCCGGTCAACAAAATGACAATGGATGGGAACCACTAGGTGAAAATTTGTGCTCTGAATCCAATGCAATTGATGGTTCTTCTGTCCGAGTCTCAGTTTGACATTTATCATGATTTGCAACTCAACTCCTCATGTCATTTAGGGACATGTTTCCAATTTGGTCCAGGGGCATAAAATCCAAACCAAGCAACATAATATAGTGTTGTAAGCTCTCACAAGTCTATTTTTACAAGGCTCATGTGACCACACTACCCAAAATCGCCCAACAAAGTGTTCTTGAAAATCAACCTCTTATTAAAAAATTGCACTATGCCTCATTGACCAAATATCTAATGTGAAAGTGTTGTAGGAATATCTCCTTGCGGACAGGTAGATCT
>ML838724.1:37965-57800 GCA_009831015.1 Picea engelmannii
ATTCTCACAGTTAATTACTTCTTTTTCATGAATATTAATAATAATTCATGTGCACTTGATTCTCACACTTAATCAATTTCTTTTCCATGAATATTAATAATAATTCATGTGTACCTGGTATTTTGGCTTTCATGTAATATATCCCTCCTCCACATTGACTAGGGATTGTGACATAGGTTATTCCATGGTGTCAAGGGTGTATGAGATACTTATATGACACTTTACAACACTTAGGGTGAAGTACCTAGGTGTGCAAATTTCATGTGTAACAGAATGCCCCCTAAAGTGTGAGGTCAGAAGAGAGAATGATGACCGAAACACTTTACAAATATTTAAAGCAAGGGTGTGGACTCAGAGAACCTGGTATAAGCTACAAACAACCATCAAACAAATTTTATGACATGTTTCAAACCCAAGGCAGGTATACCTATGCTTTAGTGATAGAGACTTTCAAGGTATGGCTGCCATAAATACACTACGGATCCATAATTATATTGACAAAGAGATATATCCACCAAAGATACAATGTGGATCTACACTCCCATGAACTAAACTGGTCGCAGCCACGAAGAATACACAATGGAGCTATGAGATGTCAAGACATAGCCACAACCAATACAAAGTGGATCTATGTAACAGTACATGTGTCGTTGTTCAAAAGAAAATCCTTCACAACCTAGGCAAAGTACATATAAGAGTGACAACTCAACCCAGGGTCTTATTACCGATCCTGATATAGTACTAATCTATCCACGCAAATAGATGTTTTCATGTCAAACATGGCAGAAACCACTTGATTACCGGTCAATGAGGTGAATCATTAACAAGTGCGAGGGAGATCACGATTGATGTCAATGATTCCCAAGGTACTTAGTACATTCCAAAAAATGTGAATAGATGAGTTGAAGTTGAACATCCATGGAATCATCCGATCAGAGGTCAATGATGTAATCCCACTGTCGAACGTGAGGAGGCCTGCCATTGAGGCATGTAGGTCCCAAAGTACTAACTAGTTTATAAGTCTAGTTCCTGGATAATGTGTTGAAGTCGACAGGAATAGACCCGTCGAAGGAGGGCCTTAATGTATCCCCCATCGATGACATGAAACAGACACAGAGATGTAATTTGGTAGATCAAATGAACATGGACTGACATAGATATTGAGACAAGGTATTTGTGATGGCTGACTCTTGAGGCAGATACTTCCCTTGAACACTGAGGCACAACAACAGAAACATGACATGGACCAAAAAATGATGATGCGGTGGATATTGTGACTTTCATCGGGTGATCCAAAGGAGTAATAAAAAATTAGAGAATTGGCTCAGTGCAGAGGTTCAATGGATTAATATATGTGCAAAGACAAAGTGTCGTGTTCAAGGGAGTCTCTAAGAGTTACTGGTAACGTTCTCAAAAACTACTTGGCTTGATTCCTTCAATTTTTCCCCCATCCAGATAGATGAGTACCTCTTTTTAACTCAAACGAGCTTGAGGAGGGTAACACATGCTCGAAATGAATCACCTTCGCTAAGTCCCTCTTCCTTTGTTTAACGAACTGGAAGAAGTAAGGGTTCGGTCCCATATGGGCCCTTCAATGTATGATTGTTTAACGAGTCCAGAGAAGGTAGACTCAATGGTTTTTCATATTTAGAGAGTCTGAAAACAACTTAAAGGTAACTCTAATGTTGTCCTTTTTCATAATTTTAGTCTCGCGAGGCTGAAAAAGAGATAAATTATCACTTGAAAGACGCCCTTTGAAACCTTTTAACGAGTGGGAAAGGAAGCAAGATCACTCGGAAATATTTTCATGTTTAGATAGTCTGAAAAGAGCTTGAAGACGACTCCAGGGGGTTCTATTTTTGTGTATCCATATAGGTCCAAAAAAGAGATAAAAGTCTATCTGGATGCATTCTCATGTATTTATGAGCACAAGAAATAACAAAGACTAAGCTCGGTATGCCCCCAACTTGAAAACTAGTGGCTTAACTCTAGAATGATCATCAAAGTCTGGAGGCATGCCCTCCAAGCTTCAGTTCAGTCACCGACTTTGAAGTTGTCACCAATTTCTCTAGTAGATGAGAAAAATGAGAAGGGTGGATGAAAAGAGGGTTCAAGAGAGGTGATTGTTTCATTTTTTAATGAGCTTGACATAGGAAAAGAACTCTGCTCAGGGTTCCAGGTTCGATCCCCAGATTGTTGTTTCATTTTTTAACGAGCTTGCTACAGAGAGGAAAACTATGCTCGTGACCTCTATTTCATTTTTTAACGAGCTTGCCACAGAGAAGAGAAAATATGCTAAAGACCTATTTTTGATCATGGCTTCCAAGAGGATAATGCTCTGGAAGGACACCATGTTAAGGGACAAAACTCGGTCATGGATTCCAAGAGACCTTCACTAGATGGAAGAAAAATCCTTTGGAAGGAACAGATGTCAAGGATCTCGACAAGGGTAAGGATATTAGGCTCCAATATCCCTATCAAAGAGATCACCATGTCAACTACTGGATCTAAATCATCAGAAGTTGAAGTCATGGGAGACAACGCCACATAATTAACATGTTGTGGGCGTGATACTATCTGAATATAAGAACCATTTAGGGAGGTAATCCAGTCATGACCAATGAATGAAAGTTGATCAATAGTCACAATTCTTCCATTGTGAGGGAAATATATCATGCAGAAAAGAGTGGATACAATAGTTTTCATGGAATAGACATAATCCCTCCCAAGGAGTAAAGAGAAATCCAAGGGGTCTCGGACTACCATGATATCAATAAAGACATTTTTCCCTCCCAAAGTTATAGGAAACTGAGGAAGGGTCCCTAAAGGTTGACTAGTTATTCTGTTAAAAGATAACAGATTATGTGTAACTAGTGCAAGCTGTGGATAACCCAAAGCATAACAAGCAACATAAGACAAAATACTAACAAACACACCTTCATCTATCAACATTTGAGGAACGTCCTGACCACAAAGTTCCTGTACTGTAATTTGGAAAAGAATGTGAGAGGGAAGATGAGGTCTAGTTAGCGAACCCCAATAAAAAAGGATGGTCTCATTACTCGAAGGGGGTTTCACGGGAGAAGGAGGAATTCCCCCCGGTACGGTAGATTCTGTATCTACGAGAAAGACATGGACAATATCAGGTTTACTCTCTAGAAGGAGAGTAGGATCGACCAATGGTAGACTTGGATCAACCAATGGTGGATTTGGATCGACCACTTTGGCACTCTTCAGAGGAAGAATGGGATTGAATGATGATGTAACCAAAGAAACAACTTTGGCACTCTTCAGATGAAGGGTGGGACTGACCGAGGAAGGGACTATATCAGCCACTTTGGCACTCCTCAATGGAAGAGTGGGATTGACTGATGACAGAACTGGATCGACCACTTGGGTTTCATTCTCTAAGCGGAGAATGGAGTCGACGGGTGGAAATCGATCAATCGCTTTTGTGTCACTCTCTAATGGGAGAGCGGGGTCGACCGAGAATGAAAATGGATCAACCACTTGGGTTACACTCTTTTGATGAAGAGTGGGGTTGATTGATGACAGAACTGGATCAGCCACTTAGGTTTTTGTTTCAATCGAAGAGGAAACTAGATTGACCATCTGATCAACCGGACTGACCGGGGATGGAACCAGATTGACCAGTCCATCAACTAACGATGGGTTAGGGGAAATCTTACGACGACCTTTTGGAAGTTGAATTTTTTCCAAAAGAGAAGAAGCCTCATCCATACGAGGACAAAGGTGAGAGTAATGATCACCTTTACATAACATGCAAGGGAACTTGACAATTTTCTTCTTCTTACAAACCTTAACATCACTAGTTGACGGGGCATCACTAGCATACCCAACAGGGGTTGACGATGTGGAAGACCACATTTATAAGACCTTGATAAGACTGGGGAAATTCCTCAGAAAGTGGTCACCCATACAAAGGCTGCAAGGGAATTTGGGTTTCAGATTCTTCATTTTAATCTTGTTGACCTCATCAACACTCCCAGTACTATTAACAGTAATTGGTTGCTTGGATCCAACATCAGATGTTGTTGGAGATTTAGTCTTTTTTGAGCTCTTCTTCTTCTTCTCTTTCCATTTCTTATTCTTCTGATCAACTTGGCTACTTTCTTTAGAGTTTTCTCTAGGTGAAGAAGGAGAAATGGAAGGAGACTTAATGGGAGAAGAAGGCAAAAAGTCGATGTGAGGTTGATGTGTGGGTGGTGTACTAACATCAAAAGTATTAGGTGCAGTTGAAACATTGGGAGGATTCAATATCACTAGTAATCTGATGGTGAGTCCTAGAAGACTTAGTGTGGAAATATACGAAGGACCAAAGTTTCCAAAAGAAGGAAAGGTGTAAGGTTCCCTGGGACAAGGGGTTCCTCCATCGGTACTCTCTGGATTTGACACCATTAAAATTGACTCGACCTAAGTTCCACTAAGTAAAACAAACAACACACGCTATGAATATGAGATGTAATCAATCAAACAAACCTTCCCACGATGAAACCACTAGTTGGTGATGAAATCAACATTGCGAGATCAAAATAGGAAGGGGCAGGGATAAAGCAAGTGGATCAGTTACGTTGGCGACCTACTTAATGGACTTACACCTTGGTGCAAGATTCCACACAGTAATTGTGAATTTACCCTCCAAGGAGCCCGAGTGAGTTTGAACAACGTCTGTTCCAGGTACAGTGAGACTTCTTTTCACTGTCACCTTGTGTAAGACCCTAAATATTGTGGCTACTAAGGTTACCAAATCGCAGTCAGATCCTGGGTGGGTACAGTCGACATTCCAGTCCAAATGTAAGGGCAGAGTATCTAGCCCAAAATCAACTTGAAAGGATTCCACTCAACATTGTGGGTATACCTTCAAGCGACCCCCATAATACGATCTGACTACTACAATCAGTCAAACCATGGAGGGATAATATCCATAGCTCTCCTGAGTGCAACCTCATGCCTAACCCCTGTTTGAGAGGGGGATCTCAGAAAATCTATACGACAATTGGATTTCACTCTCCCTATCGCAAGATACTAATCTTGTTTGATAGCTTTGGAAAGTTATCTTTTCAACCTATTCCAAAGCCCTACACCTTAAACTAATGTAGGTTTGCTAACAAAGATGTAAAAATTCGGATAAATTTTATTTAAGCATTGATTTTAGTGGTTGTTGTTTACTTAGAGGTGTATGAGAGTGAAGACTGATGATATTATGACTAAATTCCCAAAACATGCATAAGAAATGATAAGTAGTCTTTTCTTTCAATGAATGTCTATTTTAAGGGAAGGAGAAGGATTTTCCTTTCACTTTCAAACACCAAGATGCAATGACCTCATGAAATAGTCCTCAATAAGGAATCCAATATAATGCTAAAATGTTTATATGTGACTGATGATCAGTTGGATGTAAAGCTTCCTATGCTAATCAAACTGCAAGATCTGTGAGATTGAAGAAACCAGAAGCAAACTCCAGATAAACAAAACACACCCTTGTTGCAATCAAACAAGAGAAAGAAAACCAAAAAATCAAAAGGAAGGAGAAAGTGCTGGGACAAGATGACTCAAAGATAAGAAATAAAAGTAGAAAAGACCTTTGAAACCCCTTACAAAGTTTTCACTCATTCAGACAAACAAGAAGAAAACAACAAATTGCCTCCAAATCGTGAAGGAAAAATTGCAAAGTAAGGACAAATGTCAAAAAAGTCCGAACAAAAGAGGATGAATCCTTATAAAATAGGGTACTAAAGGCCAATACCAAGATGGACTGAAAGTATGAGACCCTGAGAAAATGTACAAAGAAGAAATTGAACCCAAAAATTTGAAAAACTAGAAGATTTTCCACAAAAAATAGGAGCGCTCTGGTGTAAGGGGAACTAGAGAATTATAACGCTCTGTGTAAGACCTTCAGGGAGTGTTGGTGCTCTGATAACAAGGAAACGGAGCACCCTACCTCAAAAATCTGAGGAAAAATTCCAAAAACTCAGAAATTCAAGAAAATTCAGCCAATTAGGGTGATCATGATGACACAAAGAGGCAATCAAAGCCTTCTAAGAATAAAAAATTCAATGGAGAAGATCAAATGAGTGGGAAAATGGCCAAGACAAGATATGGGAAAGGAAACACAAATAATATTTCCTACCCAGTGGATTCACCAATTTCTGTTGTAGGAATATCTCCCTGCAGACAGGTAGATCTCCTCTTAAGAGTTAGACCCTTAATTCTAAGACAAAAGGTGGTTAACATGGACATTGAATTCCTTTTAGATCTAATCAAGATGATTAACAAAAGAGAAGGAGGAAGGTGTGTACCTTATGAACGTCGTTTTTCCCTGCAAGGTCCAGGATGAGATTCGATCTTGAGCTCCTTGGTAGGTCCTACAAGACAAACAAAAGTACAAAAGACTTCCTACTCTACTGAGATTAGATAAAACATAGATCCATCTACTACAGACAAACTTATATGGAAAAAGTACAAGTTTGAAAGAAACATGCCAAGCATTGATTGTATTAATGAGAACAACAATGAAGAAAACTTACAACCATAGATGTGAGTGCAACAACTTCATAAAGCTCTCCTTCTCCAACCCTTGCTCAAAATATCCACGATCAGAATGACAATACTTTCACTGATTATTTTCCTCTACTTCTCATGAGATCATAAGTTTGGTATCTCTAAACTCCTCTCTCCCCTCTCCTCCATGGAAATCCCTCATTATATAAGATTTGGAGAAGTCTTAACCACCATGGAGAGGATCTCTCATCAGATCCACTAAGAAAGGGATCTCTAAGATATTTAGGGAGAAAATATATCTTAAGGATTTTGGGGAGGAAATATCTTTCAAGGATTTTAAGGAGGAAATATTTCAACCATCCATGAGATCCTCCACCTTCCCTAAAAAATAGGAAACCAAATGTGAGGTGGATTCTCACACTCAATTACTTTTTTTTCATGAATATTAATAATAATTCATGTGCACTTGATTTTCACACTTAATCAATTTCTTTTCCATGAATATTAATAATAATTCATGTGTACTTGGTATTTTGTCCTTCATATAATATATCCCTCCTCCACATTGACTAGGGATTGTGACATAGGTTATTCCATGGTGTCAAGGGTGTATGAGACACTTATATGACACATTACAACACTTAGGGTGAAGTACCTAGGTGTGCAAATTTCTTGTGTAACAGAAAGATCCTCCAACAAACACTTTTTCGGTCAACAAAATGATAGTGGAGGGGCCCCACTGGATGAAACTTGGTGCTATCAATCAAATGCAACTGATGATTCATCCATCCAAGTTTGGGTTTGAGATTTATCGTGATTTGCAATTCTCCTCCTCAAGTCATTCAGGTACATGTCGCCAATTGGGTCTAGAGGCATAAAATCCAAACTGAGCAGCATAACATAGTTTCTTAAGCTACCACAAGTCTATTTTCCCAAGGCCCACACAACCATGCTACCCACAATTTCTCGACACAATGTTCTTGAAAATCAAATTCTGGTTCAGAAATTGCACTATTCCTCGTTCCACAAAATCCTAGTGTCAGAGATCCTCCAATAAACGGTTTTTTGGTCAACAAAATGACAACAGAGGGAACCACTAAATGTAAAATGGTGCTTCAGATCCAATGCAACTAATAGTTCATCCATCTGAGTCTTTTTTTTTTGTTTTCTCACAAGTTGCATGTAATGTACCCAACCACCCCTAGGTTGGGCTACACTACGTCAAAACTAGTGAACTGAATTCAGATTCTAATAATTTTTCAATTAAAAAAGATGCATGAAATATTCACATGCAGAGATCAAGATTCATGCTACAATATAAAGAATGTTTAATAATTCCATGCATATAAATAACCAACAATCATTCATATTATAGATATGAATCTCATAGATAAATAAATACACATCGGAAATAAATATACAGGTAAATGAAACCATGACAGAGAGCAGTTATATTTAGTGAAATGAATAACCGACTGGCTGTAGACCAAGGATGTTCCACCCAACTATAGACATTGTTGTTCCAAGTCTCAACAACAATTTCACCCTCGATCCAGGGCTATGAATCCATAAGGATGGTTCCAGAGTGTCACTCAGCTTCCCAGACCAGTAAACACTCAATCTCTCATAGGCTTCACAACACACATAAAAATCCAAAGCACACCAACTCTCTTCTACCCATCCTTCACAACCCAAGAGAATGGACCCCCTTCTCTCTGTAACACCCTATTTCCCCCAATTTGTAATTAATCATAAAATAGGAATTTCCATGCTAATGCATGAGGAAAATGTAAATGTATTATTGTTTGAGTTGCCAATAACTGACTGTGGGGGTGAAGCCTTGAAAGTACTAGCCATGATATCACTAGAGGAAGAATGTAAAAACTATAAGAGAGTGTTCATTATGACAAATAACCCCAAATTTCCCTTGATGAGGATGAGAACCTCCTTCGGATCCTAAGGCGAGAAATCAGTTAATGAAGAAAGGACTGGTGGTTGAATTATCAACCACCCCCATGAATGGAAACATGGGCTGTCATCCTGAAGTACTGCAGGGACCTGCAGACCTGAGCTTCCTTCTAACAAAAGGAATAGGATAGGTCGAAAAAACCTTCCAAGGTAAGAGGGATACACATGGGAGAGGAGACACCGGACAAAAAAGAGAGCGTAAGCTCACAAGGGAGGTGCGTAGATCTCTCCAGTGAGTCACGAACTGAAGGCTATGAGCTTGATGCCGAGGAGCATATGAGAAACTTTGCCGAGGCCATAACCAAGAGAGAAAGATCTGAGTTACAGAGAACAGGACCCAAACAGAAGCGGAAACGGAGGAAGAACCCTTGAGAAGTGTGAGAATTCCTTGGTGATATCATGGCTTGGCATGGGGGTGGCCAGAGTGCTAAGAATGAATGCCTTTATGCCTATGGTTGGGTGGAAGGATGAACACCCACCCATAGTTAGTTGGTTGGGGAAAACCTGTAATAGATAAGCGATCTCCTACCTTGTGTAATTTATCTGTAACTGTGTATGAATTGGCTATACTATGTATGTTGCAGGAATTGTGCATGACTTCTTAATGGATATACTGTATTTCTTTTATCACTTCTTGGTTGCATAATTAGGCCAGTAAGAAATCATATGGTTAGGATATGTTTTATACTTGTAAATACTTGTGTCCTGTGGTGGCATAAGCCCGAGTCATGAACTGTACGTTCGTCGACCATGAACACAGTTTCATGTACGCATGTAAACCTTCCTAATCATTTTGAGTCCCTTGGAGGACAAAGCCTGTTAAGCCTAGAATAAGAGTGCAAGGCTCTTAATTCCTTCATAGTTGACGAAGCTCAAGAGGGATAACACTTGCAGAGTGTTCCTTAAACCAAGGTGGATTGCAGAGGAAGGGACAAAGGTTTGAAACCTTTGGAGACCAAAATTATTCAAGGACTGGAAGCAGTGAAGACTCCAGAGGAAAAATAGTCAATATTGGAGGAATGTAGAGACGAGGACGGACAACCATCAGATCTACAGAAGTAGCAATAACCTTAACGCTTTGTGCCCAAAGGAGGATTTAGACGTTCGGGGAAATAGAGGTAGAGATCCCTTCGAACACGCGATACACGAAATCCCAACGGGAAGTTAGATCGTCAGATATCAAGTTGGACACATGTTGACCGATGGAAGAACCAAAGGAGGGATGTGTGGAAGTCGGACAACATTTCACTGACTCGCGATTGGGAGTGATCAAAGGGAAAGACTATGCAAACTCACGATACGCAAAATAATGATGTGATCGTGGTCATTAACCCAGGAGTGGTCTGGACCATCGATCGTCTAGAGGGAGACTTCGGCGTTTCGGGAATCGGGGGTTTGAAGGAAAGAACCTTACAACGTGTGAGTCACGAAATCTAGAACTCTTCGAAGAGGAAATCAAGCCATCCATTGTAGAGGACGTGTGGCGAGACCTCAACATTTCGCTGACTCATAGAGAAAGAATGTCAAAGAACATATTGTTTAAACTAGTGATGTGAAAAGTCACGATTTGATGGTAGTCGTCCATCAAGGAGGGAATGTGGCGAAAGATCATCGTTTCACTTAATCATGACTTGAAGGATTCAACAAGAAAGGTTTTAAGGACTCATGATACGCGATATTGTGAAACGATCCAGACTATTGGATCCAAGCCACGAGAGAACCGTTGGATCAGAACCTCCACATGGTATAATGTATCAGGGGTTCAAAGGTTGAAAGAATTTATTTTCGATTGTAGAAGTCATGAAGTTCCAAGCATCAAGGGATCGTGAAAACACGTGGCACATCTGTTAGGTGGGGACCATGTGGTTGACAAGTGGCGTAACAACAACCGCCTAGAGAAAGGTGGAAGCAGGTGATAGATGGTGGACACATGTCACCTGGGAAAGAGTCAACCCATTGTTGACTTATCATGTTTTGAGTATTCGCAAAGGAGGATCACAAGGGCTCAACACTCCAACTCCCAAAGTCGTGAGATGTGAGTAGTGGTAGTGTTTAGCCTAGTCTACAGTTACATGTAGCAGGCGCTAGCGAGGAGGGAGCCATACCCGTATCACATTTCAGGTATCGATGTTTGGAGAAAGAGGAGTCGAGAGCCTTGACTCTCCAACTTGTGAGTTGTGAAAGGCTCTTGCACTAAGGCCAGGTTGTGGTCACTTGGACGAGGATAAGGGAAGGGATGGTCTGCTCTAGGCCCCGTAGAAATTTAGGGATTCTGTCCCTCGAAGAAGAGACAAAAAAAATTTAGTTGTCATAGTTGGTGTGTGACAAATTGGTATCAGAGCATGGTTACAACACTTGGCCTACTTGGGCTCATGTACGAGTCGCGTAACAAGATATATTTATCTTCACTTACTCCTTGTGGAGAAGGACTGCAGATTGAACTTGTGTTTTTGGGAATTCTTGTTGAATTTCAATAGAAGAATTTCTTTAACCCCCTTTGTCAAAGTGATGACTACTCTTACCTAAGTAGGTATATGCTAATTAACATTGATAATAAGACTTGAATGTGGGTAGTTGAAGGTGGTAGGTTTCTGTCAAGGGTAGCTGAAGCCTGAAAGCCAAAAAACCTGATATTAGTGATGCTGCCTATAATCATGGGTAGTTGGAACATTAGGCACTGATAATGGCGTGTTATATAATGGTTAATACCTTTGTGGGCCTAAAGGAATCTGAGAGGATCATGTAGGATCCTTGGTTGTATAATTATTGTTTTATATTAAAATCGAAGTATATAAATCCTCATGACCAGAGAAAAGTGAGATGGGTAAGACCCTATGGATGCTGAAGCAAGGATATTTTCTTGCTAAGATGTTGTCTCATAAAGGGGAAAGTGACCCTGGTTGGTTATAGCCATGAGAGAAGACAACACCAACACGAGGTATGACTATGAGATTAGTCCTATAAGTGACTGAAGTCTCAAACTAAAGGACACTAATGATGAAATTAAACTATCAAGTGAATGCATTAGGTAAAAAGGTGCAATAGATGCACCTACATATACATGAATGTGTATAYRTGATCATAAGGATGMTTGGAAGATCCTTGGRAAAAAAAAGAAAARAARKGATRTAGAAGTYRRATATGTCCATGTGTGTGAAWGACATRGAAKGGGTGCAAGCAATGAGCTTGCATGATAAATGTTTGGTTAGGTTTGTGTGTGTTATGCTTGAGTGCATGGATTTAATGCATTGTGAAGCTTCTTGATATAAAGCCTGATTTAATACCAGTTAGGTATGAATGATATTACATGTACAAGAACATGTATAATGTAATAATATATGTATACTAAAGACACGAGGTGACTGCCTAAATGAGGGAAATATAAATCAAGAATCGCTCTTGTCCAGATCAAACAAATACTATGGATGCATGGCTGACCCCATTATGAAGAGTCACGAAAGTTTTGTTCCAAGTAATAGCTTGAGGGGACTGTATTCCCTTTTCTCAGAGAATACCAATATGATTAGATAAAAGGGTAAATGAGCAAAGATGTTATGTTTTCATAATAAGAGGCAAATGATTATTGTCACACACCCACTACAACATAATAAAAAAATTTCTTTTCCTCAAGGGACAGAATCCTTGAAGTCCTATGGGGGCCTAGCGTAGGCTAGTTCTTCCCTATTCACCTCCATGTGATCCTGGGTTAGGACCACAGGCCAAAAAAATATGGAATCCTTTCGCTCTTCACGGCTCAGCACTACCAGAGTGTCGAGTCTTTCGACTCTGCAAACCCTAACACAGCGAAGCGCCAAATCTGAAAGGGATAGCGAGTACAAGATTCTTGTTTGGGTCTTGTCCTCGTGACCACATTCTGTGACCCCATGCTTAAATCAGCAAGGACCTTACTGACCCTTTGCGATTTAGGAAATCACGATGCATGACTTCTTCCTTTCCCATTCAAATCCCCAAAATTCATGAAGTCTCCCATGTTTCCCTCCAAAGGAGATCAACAGCTGCAAGCCTCCCTTGATCTGACGGTTTAGATCCTCTCAGGATTTCGGTCCCCGGGGGTTCGAGATGCAACAATCCCAAAAACAAAACCCATGTCATGCAAATATTTGAATTCTGGTATGGGGATCCATGTAGGAGATCAACGACCCTTGATAGTGTGGATCCAATGGTCCAGATTCCTTTGGGACTTCTCTTTGACACTTCTCACAACTCGCCACTTCGCGAGTTGTAGTGTCGAATCTTGGCACCTCTCCTTCACGACCCCCCGATAAGCGATATTTATTATCCTTCTTGCGTTCTCACTACTCGGGACTTCGCAAGTCCAAGGGTTGAGCTCTCAGGCTCTTATCCAGTGAATCCCTGAGATGTGAGAAGTCAATGGAACGTTGATTCCCTTCTCTAGGCGACTCGTGTCCACCCATCAATCACGCAGGCCCCACCAGGAAATTCTACCACGTGTTCTCTCATGCTCGCCTCTCGGTACTTCGCTACTCGGGAGGTCGTAAACGATTCCTTTCAACCTCTGAACTCATGAACCCCCGATACGTGATGTATCGAGATGCCATATCCCATGGGTGTCCTTCCTCTTTGATCAACGACCCAGATCATATTGCAATCTCGCGACTCGGGACTTCGTGACTCCAAGAGTCGGGTCTTCCACCTTCAAACTTACGAAACCCCAATATGTGAAATGGATAGATCTCTTCCACCTATCCTCTTTGATTAACGACCCAGATCACATCGCGATCTCACGAATCAGGACTTTGTGACTCCAAGACTCAGGTTCTCCACCTTCAAACTTTCGAATCCACGATATGCAAAATGGACAGATCTTCGCCACCTGTCCTCTTTGATTAACAGCCCAGATCACATCATGATCTCGTGACTCAGGACTTCATGACTCCAAGATTCGGGTCTTCCACCTTCAAACTTACGAATCCCTGATATGTGAAATGGACAGATCTCCGCCACCTGTCCTCCAAAATGGACGGTCCCGATGTCTTCGGGACTTTTGGGATGTAGTCTATTTCACTCTTTTTCCTAATTAAAGGATTAGATCAATGGCTTATAGGGCTCTGATGGGTCCCTGGGATCTACAGTCTAGGATCCTCTCACGACTTCGCCATTCACGAGGTCAAGAGACTTCCTCTTCTGTCTCTCAACGTCTGAATCCCCGATAGGGAGGATCTCACGACACATGTCCTTCTGCAAATGGGCAAATCAGATCTATTTCGCCTTGTCCCGATTTCTGAGGTCGAGTACTCAGACTCTCATCCTCATGATCCTTGAGCTCCCAAAC
The DNA here is from genome assembly GCA_009831015.1 of Picea engelmannii. Taxonomy (NCBI): domain Eukaryota; kingdom Viridiplantae; phylum Streptophyta; class Pinopsida; order Pinales; family Pinaceae; genus Picea; species Picea engelmannii. The sequence continues at coordinate 51,770 of ML838724.1, forward strand.
ACCGATATCCTGATACAATATCCTTCTTGGAACTCTTGCTCTGCTACTCTTCGTGTGAGGTTTAAACCTCGTGTAATTCTCGACAGATCCAACGGTTGTTGGCTATTTAGACCAAGATTTGATGGCTCAAACATGTCTCTCCATTGCGTCATTCCTAAGCTGCATGGACACGAATTCACGGTTCATATTCTTTCACGGACCTTGGGGATCTACGATCCCGATTTCTTCGCTACTCACGAAGATAAAGGAAAAAGGGTTAAGTTATTTAATGCCCTCATTTATTCCTTCGATCTAACGGTTGTGAATGATCGCAGATCTCCCAACAAGATTTCATCCATTGATCAATACTTATTCTTCGAATCCTCAAGGGATTCTGAGACTTTTGCGCCTCTGCAGAGTCTTTGCACACAAAGGGCTACCTCTTCTGAGATTCTCAAAAAGGGTGTCTCTATGGGGAGATTTATCCAGCATATCACCCGAGATGGATACGAGTATAGGTTTCCTGAGAAACAGCTTAAATTCTGAATTGATTCAATGTGCGTATATACATATAAATCTATTTATAGACATAATCCATATGTGGCCCTCCCATTATAAGAATGCAACCACCATTTCAGAATCAAAACACTACACAGGTAGTCTTATACTCAGAACATTTATAAAACTGCACAGACTATGAGCATATATGTCAGCATATGAATTCTCAAGGTGCAAGATGTAAAACACTTTTCAGAAATAACACCAGAAATGAGTGCAACTACTGAGAGGGGTGCTCGTTTCCACCCAACCGTAGGCTCAACGACTCACAACAAATTTACAACTAGCCACCCCCGAGCTGAGACCACGATGCTGCGAGAATGTGTCTCGGTATGCCAGTGACTAAGAACGAGGGTTACTCTCCCCCTTCTCCGCTATCACTCACTCTTCATATCTCTAGAGTTCTCTTTCCTTCCCTCACGTCTGCCCCCTTTCGCTCCTTCCTCGTGCATTTTCCCCTTGCGAGGTTGCATGTGGCACGATTTCCCTCGCGGTGGTCAGGCCTGAGGCTCCTACAGATGGGTGGTTCACTCACCCATCCCTCATTAATTCCTGAGGAGCCATCTACCTACCAGCCTGCGAGTAAATTATCTCGGGCCAGCGAGCCGCTCTTGGTTCTCCAGGCTAGTGAAGTCCAAATACGATATTGGTTTCAGTGGAAGTTAATGCCACCTTTACAAGTGCCTTCCACCACCTTTCTTCAGCCATCGTGGTATATTTTTTAAGCATATCCCCCCCCCCNATATATATATATATATATATATATATATATATATATATATACAAAATCTTATTTACATTCATCGACCTTTTTCACAAGGTCTATTCACATCACATATTCACATTCTTGAGTTTGCCACAATTCTTGGCTAGTATAGTTATTTTTTTACAAACTGGGGGAAACATGGTGTTACAATTCCCTCCCCCTTAAAGGAACATCATCCTCAATGTTCTATCTATCAACATGACCTGCATGTGCAGATGTAAACAAAATCGTATGTGCCTATTTCATGGCATCCTCCATTTCCCATGTAGCCTCATCTGGGCCAAAATGCTTCCATTGCACCTTGACCATTGCAATGGTTTGGTTCCTGGGCGGGGTTTCCTTTCTGTCCAGTATGCATTGGGGTTCTGGTAGAAATTCTCCCTCCGGTTCCACCTGAATCACAGACCAATCAATTGTATGATTAGCATCAGGTACATATTTCTTCAATAATGAAACATGGAAAACATTATGTTCTTTGACTGTGGGAGGAAGTGCTAGCTGATAGGCTACAGGTCCCACTCTATCTAGAACCTCAAAGGGTCCACAATACTAAGGTGTCAACTTGGCACAAGCTCCCATTTTCAGGGAACTCTTCCTGGGTCTAACTCTGAGATATACATGATCTCCCATTTTGAACTCTCTTCGAGTTCTATTTTGGTCGGCATAACTTTTTTGTCGGTTTTGAGTGACCTTCAGATTTTGTTTTATCTGAGTCACTTGTTGTTCCATTTCTTTTAACATGTTGGGTCCAAAAGATATCCTTTTTACAGGATTACTCCATCTAACTAGAGTATTACATGGCCTACCATAGAGGATCTCGAAGGGACTCATCTTTAGGGATGCTTGGTAGCCGTTGTTGTAGGCGAATTCTACCAGTGGTAGGTAGTCTTCCCATTTCTTGGATTGATGCATTACATGCATCCTTAACATGTCTTCTAATATTTGATTCACTCTTTCTTTTTGCCCATTGGTTTGAGGGTGATAGGCGGTGCTAAACAACAATTTGGTCTCTAAACCAGTCATCAGTGATTTCCAAAAGTTTGAAGTAAATTTCATGTCTCTGTCAGACACGATCTCTTTCGTCATACCATGCAGTCTGAATATCTCTTTCATGAATACCTGGGTGATATCTATTGCTTTGCAAGTTGATTTGATAGGGATGAAATGAGAAGAATTGTTCAATTTATCCACCACTGCCATAATGACATCGTTCTATTTGGTCAAAGTTGGTAATCCTGTGATGAAATCCATGGAGATGGTTTCCCATTTCCATTCTGGGATTGGTAAAGGTTGCAATAACCCTGCTGGATGTTAGTGTTCCTCTTTAACCTGCTGGAATTCTATGCATTTGGCCAAGTACTCGGCTATGTCTTTCTTCAATCCAGGCCAATAAAATTGTTTCCTGGTGGCAGTGACCATTTTCTGTTATCCTGGATGACCAGTATAGGGTATTTTATGTAGTTCATCCATAATTAACCTCTTCAAGTCGTCACACACTGGAATATAAAATCTATTTTTGTAAGTGAGCAGACCTCCTTCGGTCATCTGATAGCCTTCATATTTTACTCCAGCAGGTTCTTGCTGTAGGTACATGGTCACAGTCTGAACAAATGGATCTGTCCTTTGTACATTTTTGACTCTTTCTTTGACATCTATCTCGCAGGTGCTCATCGCTGCCAGGTGAATTGTGTTCATACTTTTGCTAAGGGCATCGACCACAATATTTTCCTTTAATGTGTTTGATCTCAAAATCAAACTCGCTAAGGAGGTCCATCCACCTAGCTTGTCTAGAATTGAGCTTTGGTTGATCAAACAGGTATCACAATCCACAGTGATCTATCATAAGTACAAATTTTCTTCCCAGGAGGTAATGCCTCCACATTTTCAAGGCATTCACTATGGCAGCCAGTTCTAGATCATGGGTCACATAGTTGACTTCATGCTCATTCAATTTTCGAGATTCATAGAATATCACGCTTCCTTCTTGCATAAGGACTCCTCCTTCCTTATAGGAATCTGTGAACACAAGGAAATCAGCTTCTGGATCGACGATCTTCAGCATGGGTGCGTGGGTCAGTAGATGTTTCAGGGTTTGAAATATTTCTTCACATTTCCACATCCACAGGAATTTTTTTCCCTTCTTCTGGAGGGCAGTGATTGGACAACCAATCTTGGAGAATCCTTCTATAAATCTCCTGTAATATCCTGCTAATCCCATAAAGGATCTGATATCTGAAACATCCTTTGGGGTATGCCATTCCATGATAGACCTGATTTTGTCAAGGTCCACTGCTACTCCTTCTTCAAACAGAACATGACCCAAGTACTGTATTTGCTTCTGGAAGAAGTCACACTTGTTGAATTTAGCATAGATATGATGATCTCTGAGTACTTGCAACACGAGCTTAATATGTTCTTCATGCTCTTCTCTATTCTTAGAGTAAATTAATATATCATCAATAAAGACTAGCACAAATTTATCTAGAAATTTACTGAGTACATTGTTCATCAAGCACATAAAAGTGGTAGGGGCATTGGTCAGCCCAAATGGCACTACCACCAACTCATAGTGACCATACCTCATCCAAAAGGAAGTTTTATGGATGTCTTCACCCTTGATTCAGACTTGATGGTATCCCGATCTCAAGTCGATCTTGGAGAAAATAGACGCACCTCCCAATTGATCGAATAGATCATCGATCCTGGCAAGGGGTACTTGTTCTTTATGGTTACCTTATTGAGTTGTATATAATATATACACAGTCTAAGGGTGTTGTCCTTCTTTTTCACAAATAGGACTGATTCTCCCCATGGAGACATGCTGGGTCGAATATAACCCTTATCCATCATTTCTTTTAATTGCAATTTGAGTTCAACTAACTCGGGTGTGCTCATCTGGTAGGGTGTCCTAGACACCGACACCACTCCTGGTGTGAGTTCTATCGAGAAGTCTTTGTCTCTTCTCAAAGGTAGACCCAATACCTCTTCTGGAAACAAATCTCTATATTATCTCAGGGTAGGATGATCTTCAAGGCTGGGTTTGTCACCTTCTATGGTTTCTGACACCTATATTGCATATTCCTTTTATCACTGCTTGGTTGTATAATTAGTCCAGTAAGAAATCATATGGTTAGGATATGTTTTATACTTGTAAATACTTGTGTCCTGTGGTGGCATAAGCCCGAGTCATGAATTGTACATTCATCGATTGTGAACATAGTTTCATGTACGCATGTAAACCTTCCTAATCATTTTGAGTCCCTTGGAGGATGAAGCCTGTTAAGCCCATAAGAAGAGTGCAAGGCTCTTAAGTCCTTCATAGCTGATGAAGCTCAGGAGGGATAACACTTGTAGAGTGTTCCTTAAACCAAGGTGGATTGTAGAGGAAGGAACAAAGGTTCAAAGTCTTTGGAGACCGAAATTATTCAAGGACTAGAAGCAGCGAAGGCTCTAGAGGAAAAATGGTCGATATTGGAGGAATGCAGAGACGAGCATGGACAACCATCATATCTATAGGAATAGAAATAACCTTAATGCTTCATTCCCAAAGGAATATTTCGACGTTCAGGGAAACAGAGGTAGAGATCCCTTCGAGCACGCAATACATGAAATCCTGATGGGAAGTTAGACCGTCAAATATCAAGTTGGACACGTGTCAACCGATGGAAGAACCAAAGGAGGGACGCATGGCAGTCGGGCAGAATTTCGCTGAATCAAGATTGGGAGTGTTCAAAGGGCAAGACTACACCAACTCACGATACGTGAAATAACGACGTGATCATGGTCATTGACCCAGGAGTGGTCTGGATTGTCAATCGTCTAGAGGGATATTTCGACATTTCAGGAGTCGGGGGTTCGAAGGAAAGAACCTTACAAAGTGCAAGTCATGAAATCCTAAACTATTCGAAGAGGAAATCAAGCCGTCTATTGTAGAGGATGCGTGGCAAGAGCTCATCATTTCACTAACTCGTAGAGCAAGAAGGTCAAAGAACATACTGTTCGAACTAGCAATGCGCGAAGTCATGATTTGATCGTAATCATCCATCAAGGAGGGCACGTGGTGAAATATCAGTGTTTCGCTTACTCGTGACTTGAAGGAGTCAATGGGAAAGGTTTTAAGGACTCGTGATATGTGAGATCAGGAAAGGATCTAGACCATTGGATCCAAGCCATAGGAGAACCATTGGATCAGAACCTCCACATGGTATCGCGTATCATGGGTTCAAAGGCTGGAAGAATTTCTTTTTGACTGCAGAAGTCGTGAAGTGTCGAGCATCAAGGGCTCCTATGAACACATGACACATCTGTTAGGTGGGGACCACATGGTTGATAGGTGGCGTAACAACAAGCGCCCAGAGAAAGGTGGAAGCGGGTGACAGATGGTGGACACATGTTGCCTGGGAAAGAGTCAACCCATTGTTGACTTATCGTGTTTTAGGTATTCGCAAAGGAAGAGCATGAGGGCTCTGTTACACATCCAAATCACTCAACTGGATAAGTGTCGCACATACCTCTCACTTGTCGCAAGTGTCGCAACTCCTGTACAGCTTGTCGCAAATGTCGCAAGTTGGTCATAAGAGTGTCATAGATACTGTTGAATCATGTTACCTCAATGACGACATTACAGAGGCACTTGAAACATCTCATTTACTCAGTTTGAAGGAAGGAAACTGGTCTACTGAAGTCAAACATCTCTTAATACCTTAGAAGGCTTCATAATCAAGGTTT
>ML838726.1:1720-19296 GCA_009831015.1 Picea engelmannii
CCCATATTAGATCTCATTTTCAAAATATTTGTCACACTACCAACCTTCCTAACCTCTTAACTCAACAAATGTATGATGATCTTGGAAAGCTTCTCTTAATGTTTTTCTAGCACAAAAACAAAATTTTAAAAAATCTCAAATAATCAATTACCCTTTTAAAGTCGGATAAACAAATTCGATCTTAATAGACATTAATAATCATCATCAATATATTATTCACTTTTCACTCTTAATTTCATTATACTTTAGTTTTTCTTTACATTTAAAAACTCTTAAAAAAATTCTTGCTTAAAAGATAGTGAAATTGATTCATATTTATTCTTTTTATTTTGAAAATAAATATAACACCGCCGCTGATATATTAAAATACCTCTCTCATGGCTTCATTATTGCTAAGATGTATATTTCTCAAAATTTCAGCAATGTTAAAACCTCCAATATGAATAGCTATATGTATATTTATCAAAATTTGACCAAGGTTAAAACCTCCAATATGAATAGGTATAGCAAGTTATTACCTTTTAAATCTCGAATTTCAATATGTAGGTTATAAGCATTGGTCATAATTTCGGCAACATAGTTTTGATGAGGCAAATTAAAATTTATAAAATCTTTATAATATTTTAACTTCATTTTATTAATGATTTCATTTCTTATTTAAACTTCAATTTTATATAATTTTGTATTTTCAATATTATTAATTTGATTATCTTTTTTATGTCAAATTTTATGATCTCTAACTCAACTATTAATTTTGTGATAATAACTCATAATAAATGTATTTACAATTTACATATCCCATGATGACATTAGACTCCATGGAAGTACATCTAATTTAATCTAATTTAATCTAATTTTAATTTTATTCAAGTCTCACAAAGGATGATGCGGCAAAACTTCACATTCATTAAAAAAAAATATATTTAGATGACTAAACTTTTGAAAATGAATATTTTCTTATCCTAATAACAAATTTCAATATTTCTTCATTTGTATTAAAGATTATAATAATACTTACAAACACCAATGATTCACTATTAATCTCTATTATATTTTTATTCGGAATATCAATACCCAAGTACTTTTAAAGATTGCTCCTCTCCAAAGGTTGTTATCACCATAAGAAAGAAGAGGATAAATTCTCTTATTATATTTAATTATAATAATCTTTTTTTTAATATTAATAATAAACTCATATTTTTTACAAAATTGATGGAGAACTTTGAATTAATTGTGGATATTTTCAATAGTTTTTAAGAAGAAAAACATTAATACCATGTTAATAGCAATGTATTTCTTCTCCTCTAAACATTGCTTAATTTTGTCAATATAGATTCCAAAAAAGTGCAAGAAATATGGCACACTTGTTTAACATGAATATTACAATTTCTGTCCATGGCTGAAATCATGAAGATGGGTAACACTTTTGTTTGTTTTATGAGAAAAACAACTGTATTTTTCACAAGTTCTTCAACTTCCGGCATACAAAAGTATTTTTTTTATTTAGAATTTCACATTACAGTAAAAACAAAACTTGTGAAGAATTTGGTTAGCTTTCCAATGGCTATTTTTCAATTTTTTTTATAAAGATTTGATATGTCAATTTGACAATTGTTTAACAGTATGTTCCTTAAATATGAAAGGAATGATAATGAGCTATGTTTTCCCACAACAATGTATCTATTATTAAACTTATGTTTTTAAGAAACGAAATATACTGCAACAATCTACAAAGACTCTATTTTATTATGACTATAATTTTGAATCTAACGAATGAATATTATAATTTCTAGAATTTTTTTTAAGTTGACCAAGTTGAAAACGTTGTAGATTTTAAACACATGTTTTTCTACACCTTCTATCTATCTTAAATTTTACTTAAAAGTAAAATCTAAATATACCCTTTTGAAAAGAACAGTTTAAGGATTATGAATATAATTTTTTCTAAATTTTTCACTGTATATTTTTAGAGATACCAATATTTCATTTCACTGAATCAAAATGTCTGCTGAAAATATTATGCTGTGATTTTTTTTAAAAATTAAATAAAATTGGATAAAAATAATGAAAATGAAAACAAATTATAGGAATTGAAAGTAGATTCAATTTTGGAAATGCTAGTGTCATTTTCGAAACCAAATTCTCAGTATTTGCAGGAGTCCACAACCTCCGAAGTTCATGTAAGCTTGGGGCAATTCTCTGGTTTTTGTTTTCAGTTCCAATTTCATGTTTTTGACCGAAACAATATTATTTCATTCGAAAGACTAAATTCTAACGGAAACCGTCAAAACTGAACGGTTTCCAAGGTTTTTGGCTGAAAAAACCTTCTTTCGGCCTGTTATCGCACAATTTGTAGCTAGGATAAAAGGCTATAAGGTAGAGGGCCAAAATGGCATAACAAGAACCTATCCCACCCAATGTCACCATGATGGGAAGGTTCTTTCTCTTTAGGGAGGCTGGGCCCAGGGGAGACGTCCCCGGTGACCTGGGGTTTTAAAGGGAAAAGGATAATAGGACAACGAGAAGTTCCCCCTTTCATAGATCACTACCAATTAGATAGTCCCGGCTAAAAAACCAATAAGAAGGTATAACCAAAGAAAAGAAAAGCACCTGCTTGAGACATCACAACAAGGAAATTGATACGTGCAACCTTGATTAGTACTTCATATATATATATAAGACTATCTGATATTCAATATAAGCATTGACAGAGTCAATGTTTATCAATAGCAGTAAAAATCATATCACTTCATCAATAATTATTAGAATGATGTGGCATTCAATGTAATAAACCAACTCTTTACTCAATTAATGCCTTTAACTACCATTCAATTTCTCAATAATTAAAACGTTGCTGCAATAAAGATGAACTATTCAATAATGACGTCAGCAACTTAGGGTTAGTAGGGTTAGCTAGAGCTAGGGTTAGTGTAGTTAAGGTTTCAATTCAAAGCTATTGAAAGTGTTTAGATCAGGTTCTACTTCAATGTTTGAGGTCCTAGATCAGTGCCTTTAGGATTAAATGGAATCAATAATGAAGGACGTGGGAGTTGAAGGAGGAAGAATAAGGACTAGAGGGAAGAGATCTGAAGTGTTTCTATGGCAGGGCCTCAGAGACAAAACCCTAGGGGAGAGAGGCTCACTACGGTGTTTCTATGGCAAGGCCTCGTGCTCTCTCCTCCTTCCTTAGATGGAAAAATGGATAGCAAGAAGGATAAAGTCAAGACAAGAGAGTCAAATGAGGGAGAGTGTTTCTACAATAAGGCTCTATCATCAAACCCTAGAAGAAAACGACCCTAAGTGTAGATAACCTAGGCCTGGGATGTCTCCTCCTTCTTGAGCTATGGAAAGTACAACTAGCATATGAAGAGGGGAAAAATGAGTGTATCTAAGGCTAGGTTCAATCCTCTTCAGCATGAAAGAGTAGAGTGTTGCTATGGCAAGGCTCTATCTCACTTCAGCAAACAAAATGGCTAGAAATCTTGACGGGGACATGAGACAAGGACCAATTATGTGTTCTTGTCACCTAGGGTTTATGCAACAAATTTATAATAATAAATGAAAATAATAACAATACAACCATTCAATTAAGAATTTTTGCAAAAATTCACTTACATTTCACCAAGAAACATCATAGCAAACCCTAGTTGTAACACCTTCCATCAAGAGAAATGCCAAACAATGCCAAGAGAATATTCCTTCAACAAATGCGTCTCACTAAATCAGCAAAAACCCTAAAGTAGGGCACAAATTTCATACCTCACCAAGTGGTGAGTGAAAGATGATGATAAAATGTGAGTACAAACCCTCAATATATAGTGTATCAATGACCTAATTTTACTTTTTAGGTCATAAAAAGGCCGATAGGGCCATAATGTCAAAATCATACTAATTTTACATTAAATGATAAGTAAAAACCCTAATTAAGTAGAAAAGAGAGTAAAATCCCCTTCAAAGGAGGCGCTAACCCTTTCTAGGGCAAATGGAACATCCAGGAGCAAAACGTTAGCCCCCCAGGGGCCTCTCCAACATGCCACACGTACCACTACTGCCCAGACTGCCTCCAAAAGTGTCCATGAAGTTGGATTACATCATGGTGAAGATGGGGATGTCCTAATCCTTCCAAGGCTAGCATTCCACTAAAAATGGGTCATTCCACCTAGGTCTAGTCCTGTCGGAGTGTCTTTGGTGGAATGTCCTCTTCCTCTCAGGTGAAAAACCCTGATCAAGCTCTGCCCTGTCTCTTCCCCCTGATCGGGCCTCAACATCCATCTGGTGGGCTCTTTAGCCCCATGGAGGTCTGAACTGGTCATCTCCCCATGTGTACCAGTCCAAATGGTACTTGTCCGTCGGGCATGGTCCTGCACATCAAAAGCTACGTCCTCCATGGGCTCATCAGTCACAGGGATCATAGAAATGTCAATCACATGTCATCATAAATATTATTATACATATGCATAAAACCCCTACTACATTAGTCAATAGCTCAAAGACATTACAAAAACTTGGAATACAAGATTGGAGAAAAGGACAAGGCGTCCTATTGGGCTAGTGTCCACAAGAAAAGGAAAGTTTCCAGGAAGATCTCATCCAATCCATGTAAGTGAGGTGATGTGGCTAGGGTATGTCCAAACATGTGGGTGTAGTGAGGGCTAAGGATGCATAAATGTTACTTGTGGGTTCCTTTGTAGAAGGTGATCTGTACCTATCATGGATGCGTTTTTTCCAAGCCCATTCTTGCCTTTATTCTTTTTCTTGCTTTATTCTTTTATTTTGTTTTCTTCATCTTTTTCTTTTTATTCAAGAACTAACCAGGGGACACTGCCTTGGCATGGTGACCAGAGCTGACAGCTTTACCCACAAGTACTTTCACAGAGATGACAAGGTTGGCTCGTGATGAGATCCCCTTTCCCTTGGCCATGCAACCAAAGGTCACTTCCCTGGCATGGTAACCAAATGGTGGCAATGTCATACTGTTAGGTACCCATCGACCTAATAGGCTGGCTCATGATGAGACCCCCTATCCTCTGACTAGGTCTTGTTTTGTTATTTTTCAGGTCCCTCTTGTTTCTTGCTGAGAGGCTTTTTAATGCCTCTCGGGGATCCCTGGGAGAAGCATCTCAAGGTTTTATTTCTAGGATTTTGTCTTTTACCAGCTTCTTTTACCTTCTGGTCCTTTAGCCCCTTCTTCCCACGAGATAAGGTACAATCCTGCAAATAGGTCAATACAATGCCCGGACAAGGGGAATGGGATAAATGAGTGGGATATAAGATGAAATAGTGGTGCTATGATGGGAGCAGACGATGGATTTTCAGAAATCCCCCCAGTGGAAAACCAAGACCTTCGGGCATAGGCTTGCTAGGGCACCCTCTCAATTTCCCCAAGCATGGTCAAGTAGGATAATGTAATATCCAAGCAGTTGTTAGAGATAAAAGGAATCATATGCACATATTTAAAGGTTTTAATGATCAAAAGTGACACATACCATGATACCTGGACCAATTACCTCATGGAGAAAGAACCTCTTCTGATACAAGATCAACCCGATGGTGATGGATGCTACTGCTGCTGACAAGACAAAAAATGATGAGTGAAGAAAAGGCGGGGCCCTCTAGGGCCATGCTCAGGTCAATCCTGCTCTTGGTACTCTATATCTAGGACCTGTGGGCCTCGAGACATGATCTCCTACTTATCCCTAAAAAGTGGGGATAACATCTAGCTCCAACTCGGGGACATGTGATCACCATAGAGCGCATGAAAATCTCAGCATCTCGGGCATAACCTGCATACCTGCTCAATCTTGATAGAAGTATTAGTAACAAAATTGGGGTGGTAATGCCACTCCATCATACATAGCTATATATACTAAAATAAAGCAATCAATGAGTAAAACGATGAAAGCAAACTTCTTACCTGTACTTACATGTTGGCTGGAACGTTGGGTGTAGTCAAACAGCCAGTGAAGCCAATCCAAAAACATTCCTCGACACCTACCTTTGTGCTTCATCATAAAACAAAATAGTGATAAATCAAGCAAAAAAATGTCATGGGTTAGAATATATATCATATCATCGAAAATCTCAAAGTCTAACTCATGGAGATAGGTGGGAGGAATAAATCCTGCCAAGTTAATCTCTGAGGAAGGTATTCAATCCACTCCAAGAAAGGGTCATGAAAAGTCCAAGGTTTAGAAAAATGACTAAAAGGGCCTGCAAGCTGGCTACTTAGGACATCCTCATGCTCTAAAGTCAAGGAAAGGATTGACAAAGATATAGTAGATGACTGGAAAACTATCAAGGGAAAGTTGAAAAACTGAGATAACAGAGTCAAACTTGTAGTATCCAACCAACCCTTGGAGTCTAGGGTTTGCCTAAGAGGAAACTCAACATAAAAAATATACTTCCCAACTACACCTTTAATGGAAAAGCAAGGTAAAGTAATAACAGGTGGTTGGAGTGAGAAGTCATGAGAATCCTTCTTTAGGCAAATAATGTTTTTACTTGTATCAAAATCCGATCACAATGGTGGTTGGTAATCATCTTCATGGAGAGAATCCAAGTGCTCATAAGGGTATTGATCAAAAATCTCAAGGTAAGACTGAAAATCATCAGGAAAACAAGGTACTAGGTCATCCTTGGTTTTTCGAAAAGTACGGGTAAAAATCTCATCTCCTTGTTGTCACTAGTCAAAAGTAATCTGTTGTGATAATTGCAAGGAAAACACTTTGAAATGACTCTCAGTGTCATAGATGGGATCCAGGTCATAACAAACTATATGCCAGTTATGTCTCCCAACATGTATGAACTCTTCAATGTTATAAACAATGTCACTATCCGTGTCATAACATTTAGGGTTTGAAATATTTGAAAATTCATTCTCCTCCTCCTCATTTCCTTCATCATAAAGTAAAGCATCATAAAAAACTAGGGGAGAAGGGAAAATTACTATTTCTTCTCATGCAGGGGCTTTGAGGACTTTGGCGTTTTCAGCATGTGTTATTGTTTCATCCTCATGGATTGCTTCTTTGTCTTCGATTGTACATCAAGGAATATCCATTTCTTTCAAGGCTTTCATTTCTCCTTCATTTTCTGAATCAAAGAACAAGGTGTCGTCGGTATCCTGAAAAGGGAAACAACTAACCTCATTATCGTTTTGTTGTGAAGGAGAAACATGCTCTTGGATGGCCTTATCAGAAGGAGGAGTGCAGGTCGATACTTCATAATCTTGCTTAGGTTCTTGCTCCTTAATCATGTCCTCATTCTGCTGGTCAAAAACTTGTTCCCTTCTCTCTTGTGGATCTTCAGCAAAGGTTTCAAGGGAAACTAGTTTTATCAAGCTAAGAGTGTCCATGGTATGGTCATTGGTTCTGGATAATGAGAGATTCTTTTCGATTCGAATGGCCATGTTGTGATCTTCTGCAAGTGTTTTTGGATTCTTTTTATTTAGGAGGAAGCTCAAATTCCCCTGAAGTCCATTAGCATAGAGATAAAAGAGGTACTTGTCTTTAGGATGATGGCCTTCAGGAATTTGGTAAAGCAACCTCTAGAACCTAACCCCCAAAACTTTGACGATATCATCCTATGTTTGTTTTATGCATTCAATACCTTTCAGCAATGATTGCATATCTTCCAATTTCATAACCCACCTTGCAAGGAAGATTTCTTCAAAATGGTTCATAGATGTGGTGTTGGCAGCTGGAAGATTATCATACCATCTTCTAGCCTCTCCATGCAAAGAGGTAGAGAAGATTTTCATCACCAAATCTTCAGCCTCATCACTGACAGGGCAGTATTGAAAGAAAGCCCAGAATTTTCTCATGTGATAATCGGGACTTTCTCCATCGATGTCAGCGAATATAGGGAGCTAATTTTTATAAAAGGGGGGCATTCATCTGGGATATCCCGGTATTTTACTCATGTCCAAAGGTTTGTAGTTCCCTGGATCCCATTGTGAAGTCATAGTTGGATTCGTCATCAGTGGAGTCGCTAGATAGTTTTCTTGAAACTATCACAGAAATAGGGAAAACACCCTAGTGGAGTTGCCAGGTAAGATTGTAAGATAAGGCTCTCAGGCAAGGCTTACTGAAAAAAAATTTGTCTGAGGAGAATTGACTCAGTGTTCCCCAGCAATGGAGCCAAAATGTTATCACACAGTTTGTAGCTAGGATAAAGGGCTATAAGGTAGAGGGCCAAACTGGTGTAACAAGAACCTATCCCACACAATGTCACCACAATGGGAAGGTTCTTTCTCTTTAGGGAGGCTGGGCCGAGGGGAGACATCCCCGGTGACCTGGGGTTTTGAAAGGGAAAAGGATAATAGGACTAGGAGAAGTTCCCCCTTTCACAGATCACCACCAATTAGATAGTCCCGGCTAAACAACCAATAATAAGGTATAACCAAAAAAAAGAAAAGCACCTGCTTGAGACAACACAACAAGGAAACTGATACGTGCAACCTTGGCTAGTACTTCATATATATATATATATAAGTCTATCTGATATTCAATATAAGCATTGGCGGAGTCAATGTTTATAAATAGCAGTAAAAATCATATCACTTCATCAATAATTATTAGAATGATGTGGAATTCAATGTAATAAACCAACTCTTTACTCAATTAATGCCTTTAACTACCATTCAATTGCTCAATAAGTAAAATGTTGCTGCAATAAAGATGAACTATTCAATAATGACGTCAGCAACTTAGGGTTAGTAGGGTTAGCTAGAGCTAGGGTTAGTGTAGTTAAGGTTTAAATTCAAAGATATTGAAAGTGTTTAGATCAAGTTCTACTTCAACGTTTGAGGTCTTAGATCAATAACTTTAGGGTTAAATGGAGTTAATAATGAAGGACGCAGGATTTGAAGGAGGACGACTAAGGACTGGAGGGAAGAGCTCTGAAGTGATGCTATGGTAGGGCCTCAGAGACAAAATCCTAGGGGAGAGAGGCTCACTCTGGTGTTTCTATGACAAGGCCTCGTGCTCTCTCCTCCTTCCTTAGATGGAAAAATGGCTAGCAAGAAGGATAACGTCAAGACATGAGAGTCAAATGAGGGAGAGTGTTGCTACAACAAGGCTCTATCATCAAACCTTAGAAGAAAACGACCCTAAGTGTAAATAACCTAGGCCTGGGACATCTCCTCCTTATTGAGCTCTAGAAAGTACGGCTAGCATATGAAGAGGGGAAAAATGAGTGTAGCTAAGGCTAGGTTCAATCCTCTTCAGCATGAAAGAGTAGAGTGTTGCTATGGCAAGGCTCTATGTCACTTCAACAAACAAAATGGCTAGAAATCTTGATGAGGACATGAGACAAGGACCAATTATGTGTGCTTGTCACCTAGGGTTTATGCGGAAAATTTATAATAATAAATGAAGATAATAACAATAAAACCATTCAATTAAGAAGTTTTGAAGAGTTTCACTTACATTTCACCAAGAAAAATGCAAACCCTAGTTGTAACACCTTCCATCAAGAAAAATGCTAAAAAATGCCAAGAGAATCTTCCTTCAACAAATGCACCTCACTAAATCAACCAAAACCCTAAAGCAGGGCACAAATTTCATACCTCACCAAGTGGTGAGTGAAAGATGATGATAAAATGAGAGTCCAAACCCTCAATATATAGTGTATCAATGACCTAATTTTACTTTTTAGGTCATAAAAAGGCCGATAGGGCCATAATGTCAAAATCATGTTGTTTTTACACTAAATGCTAAGTAAAAATTCTAATTAAGTAGAAAAGAGAGTAAAATCCCCTTCAAAGGAGGCACTATCCATTTCTAGGGAAAATGGAACATCCAAGAGCAAAACGTTAGCCCCCCAAGGGCCTCTTCAACATGCCACACATGTCACTATTGCCCAGTCTGCCTCCAAAAGCATCCATGAAGCTGGATGACATCATGGTGAATATGGGGACGTCCTAAGCCTTCCAAGGCTAGCGTTCCAGTGAAAAGGGAGCATTCCCCCTAGGTCTAGTCCTGTTGGAGTGTCTCTGGTGGAACACCCTCTTCCTCTCAGGTGAAAAACCCATGATCAAGTTATGTCATGTCTCTGCCCCCTGATGGGGCCTCAACATCCATATGGTGAGCTCTTCAACCCCATGGAGGTCCGAACTGGTCATCTTCCCATGTGTACCGGTCCAAATGGTACCTGTCCATCGGGCATGGTCCTGCACATCAAAAGATATGCCCTCCATGGGATCATCAGTCACATGGATCATAGTAATTTCAATCACATATAATCATCAATATTATTAAACATATGCGTAAAAACCCTAGTACATCAGTCAATAGCTAAAAGACATTACAAAAACCTGCAATACAAGATTGGAGAAAAGGACAAGGCATCCTATTGGGCTAGTGTCCACAAGAAAATGAAAGTTTCCAGGAAGATCTCATCCAAACCATGTAAGTGAGGGGATGTGGCTAGGGGATGTCCAAACATGTGGGTGCAGTGAAGGCTAAGGATGCATAAATGTTACATGTGGGTGCCTTTGTAGAAGGCGAGCCATACCTGTCATGGATGCATTTTTTCCAAGCCCAGTCATGCCTTTATTCTTTTTCTTGCTTTATTTTTTTATTTACTTTTCTTCTTGTTTTTCTTTTAATTCAAGAAGTAACCAGGGGACACTTCCTTAGCATGCTGACCAGAGCTGATAGTGTTACTCACAAGTACTTTCACAGAGATGAGAAGGTTGGCTCATGATGAGACCCCCTTTCCCTTCGCCATGCAACCAAAGGTCACTGCCCCGGCGTGGTAACCATATGGTGGCAATGTCATATTGTTAGGTATCCATTGACCTAATAGGCTAGCTTGTGATGAGACCCCCTATCCTTTGAGTATGTCTTGTTTTGTTATTTTCCAAGTCCCTCTTGTTTCTTTCTAAGAGGATTTTTACTACCTTCTCGGGGATCCCTGGGCAAAGCATCTCAAGGTTTTATTTCTGGGCTTTTGTATTTTACCAATTGCTTTTACCTTCTGGGCATTTAGCCCCTTCTTCCCACGAGATAAGGTGAAATACTAAAAATAGGTCAACCCAATTCCTGGACAAGGGGAATGGGATAAATTAGCGGGAGATAAGATGAAACAATGGTGTTATGATGGGAGTGGACGATGGCTTTTCATAAATCCCCCCAGTGGAAAACCAAGACCTATGGGCATAGGCTTGCTAGGGCACCCTGTCAATTTCTCCAAGCATGGTCAAGTGGTCTGATGTAATATGCAAGAAGATGTTAGAGATAAAACGAATCAGATGCACATATTTAAAGGTTTTAATGCTCAAAAGTGACACATACCATGATACCTGGACCAATTACCTCATGGAGCAAGAACCTCTTTTGATACATGATCAAGCTGATGGTGATAGATGTTGTTGTTGCTGACAAGACAAAAAATGATGAGTGAAGAAAAGGCGGGGCCCTCCAGGGCCATGCTCAGGTCAATCCTGCTCTCGGTACTCCATGTCTAGGAACTGTGGGCCTCGAGACATGATCTCCTAGCTATCCCTAAAAATTGGGGATAACACGGCCGGAAGTATGTTGAGAGAATTCTGTCGGTCGCAAAAAATGAAAAGACACATCGCGTCGTTTCATTTCGCGCCAAATCGTATAAATACCCCTTCAAACGAATACATTTAACACAATTCATTGGATGGACGGATATATATGATCTCAGAGATAGGGATTTCAAAGAATTTATATTACTGATTGCAACTATATTCTTTTCTTTCTTTATTTCTTCCCTCTGTTCCATAGGCTTAATCGAAGGATTGATATCGATATATGATGGTTTTTTGGAGAACCTAAACAAAGTTTCCAATCATCTTTCTGGTTTTTGTTGAATAAGGTAATTGATGTTTGTTCAAGTTTTATTGGAATAACAATTTATATGTTTTTTTTTTTTTTGACAAGAACGGTTAGACTGTATTAATCAACTTTCTGGCAAGCCAAAATCAGAAAGTTACAAATTTGAAGAAGGTTGGTGACCTCTAACAGTGCTGCCAACCTTCTTGTGGATGTCTCGGGAGACCAGTCCCGTTTGCTTCTTGAACTAGTTCGAGAAAATGGCAAAAAATGCATACATGAATAAATTCTCACAAACTGTGAGCATAGTAGAAGACAGAAGCAAAGCATTAAACCGCAGAGGATGATTTCCCCTTAAGGAAGGGGTCCAGTTGTTTCTGAGAACCTAAATAAATGTTGGAGACTGCCTCCTTTTCTCTGCGAGCTTTATTGGTCTTTCGCCCTCGGGTAAGTGGTGGAGACGGAACTGGAATGTCTTCAGTTTCAGAAGTTTCCACAGAGCCACTGGTGGGGACTGAAACAACCAGACCTGCAGGGGCAGGGGGCTCCGGATCTGGGGCCCATACTTCTCTTGCTGCTACTGACTCTGGAGGGGTGGAATCCAGAGGGCTTTCGTCTGCCAGAGGATTTCCCTTAACTGTTGTTTTTTCTGGATCTTGGGCTTCGTCTTCCTTCAACGCGTCAAAGCTGTTTTTGTTTTCTAGCGTTGCCTCTACTGAGTGAGTGGACTTCTGAGCTTGGGGTAGAGGGCCCTTTCGCCTTGGCTTCCTTCATCGATTAGCTACTGGCTGAAAATCGTCTTCTTTGGCAGGCCCAGGCACCTCAGAGGTTTTGGGACAGCTTTTTGCAAAATGACCGTAGGCATGGCAGCGGAGGCACTTAAAAGGAATCTGCTCATAGTCCAGCTCTTGGATATGGCTCCATTCCCCCAGGGTGAGCTTAATGGCTTCCGGAAGGCCTTCCTCGAGGTTAACCTCCACACAGATTCGAGCATAGGTATACTGATCCCCTTTTGGCGCCACACTGTCCAGGAAACGCCCTAGCTTATTGCCTATGTCCTCCAGAGAGCTTTTCCCCCAAAGATGCAAGGGAAGATGAGGCAGCCTAACCCAAACAGGGGCTGCGGTGATCTCGTCTCCGAGATTGAAGTCAAGAGTCCAGGGGGCTAAGAACAGCCCTCTCGCCCCCATGAAATAGGGTCCAGATCTGAAGACTAGATCCCGATCCATTGTCCTTGTGAAACTAAAGACAAAAAAACCCCTGCCTACTGCGCACAAAGAGACATCTCCTTGTATCAGGGACTTCCATCGATCCTCCATCCATGCCTCCACCGTTTTGGGGTTGGGCCATAACCCCGTAAACTTTCCGATGAGGGCATTTTCTGCTAGCAGGAGGGCTAGTTTGCATGGCATCTCTGGAGATAGCTCCAACGAAGGGATCTCTTCCCTCTTCTTGACAAACTTGGACGGGAGAGAAGACTTGGGTTTCGATTCTGCCGAACGGATTAACTCTTTGAATGATTCCATAGGATCTTCTTCCAACTCGGCATCCGGGTTTGGGGCCATCGTAGCTAGCCGTCGGCCACCAAATCGCAGAGGCGCCGACCACCAGCAAACAACGGAGAGGTCGTTGCTCCAAAACGGCGTCGTCCACCAGCTAAAAACACAGAGGCTCTTGGCTCAAAAACGCGTGCAGGACCGCAGAGGGGACGCTCACTCCTATCCGCGGATGTATGACCGGCTGCTACAACCGTATCCACGCCCTTGCAGTCAAAGGATCAGACCAGAGACGGCTAGGGTTTGGGCCCTAGCCGCCGTGGCTTCCCGAATTGCTTCATCGCTTGATATAGCTTGCCACACAAGTAGGGGCCATGAATAACAATTTATATGTTGAAAGATAAATGTTGAGCATTTTTTCAAGGTGATGTCTTTGTTGAACATATATTTTACAGATAACTATAAAATTCATGGGAAACAAACGTTTTTGCAAGAGAAAATTTGATCACACTCGAGATGATACTCGCCAAAACGAACAAAGGAAAGAGCATTATTGGGGAAAGAAATGAGAACGTGCAAATATTGAAGAAAGAAACGATGATAATGTCAATAGAGATTTTCAACAAGAAGAAGTTCAACCAGGTATGCATGCACATATGATGATCGAGCACACGACACACATTGGGACTATATTCAGAAAGTACATAATTCAAAGTATAGAATTCAAATTTAAAATATTTTAAATAATATAATTGATTGTAATTACAATTTGATGTTTTTCAAAAAACATAAATAGATTTGTCTCATAATGTCAAAGAAGACGTTGAAACTGAAATTGAAACATAAGGCATTGAAACTAAAATTGAATCAGAAGACATTGAAACCGAAATTAAAGAAGAAGACGAATCACCTATAGGTATGTACATAAATTTAGATAATACAAGATGAACACTCAAGTATATATAGTTTAGTGAATTTGTGTTCGGGTTATGTTTTTTAATATAAACTTTAAATTGAAATACGCAGGAGAATATATCAACATTGATGATGAAATATTAGAAAATGTTGATAATGACAAATTTGGGAAGAAAAAAGCTAAGCATTATATAAGATATCGAACTAAGAATATGTATAATACATTTTTCAGAGATGAATCAGTAACAGTACAAGCTCCTTTTACTCTGTCTAATGAAGTCAAGAAAGTTAAAAGAAGCTACATCATTATTGGGTATTCAAAAGTCGACAAAGGATACAAAGGTGAAACAAAATGTCTTTAACAATATAACTAGTGTATTAAAAGATTTTGGAAAATCTCTAAAAGAAGATGTCTGTGTTGCACGTAGAGTGATACAAACAACAGTTGTTTCATCTAGCAATATAAAATATTGTTTGACAAGACACATGGCAAAAATGATGAGAACGTCAAGAAAAACATTGTGCAAACATAGAAAATTTCAATTGCAAATAGATGCAAATGATGAACTCATTTGTTGGATAGTTATTTCTAGACATCCCTACAAAGATAGACTTGCAAAAAATGTTAAAGAATTGGCCTGTAATTGTTGGTTGGAAGAATCTCATGTTTCACCACATACAAGGGATATGTTGCGACGAAGAATATCATAAAAACAATATGAAGAACATCCAAAACATATATTGCCAATGACACAAATATAATTGTTCAATAAGTTCAAAGAAGAGCACAAAGAAGTTAAAATTTCTATCAATACATTTTTGCAACAAAAACCATGGTTTGTTAGACCCATCACTATTCGTGACACTTTTTGTTGTCATTATCATGGGGAATTTGAGTTGTATTACGACACTTTTTTGGATTTTGGTAAAACTTTATGGCCAATTTCACCTCCTTCCACATTCCGTGTTTTTATATCTAAAATTCTATGTGAAAGAGAAGATGATGATTTATTTTACAAAAACAAATGTGTTGGTGGAAATAAAGGTGATCGTTGTGTAAATATAAGTTTATTTCATTCAAAGTATCATATTGATATGAATTATCAATCATTTTCTAATATAAGAGTCAATTGGAAGAGATATGAATATATCAGTGACATGGCTCCACATTCTTCAAATGTTATTTCCAAAAGAATTGATTTGAAGGTAGATAAAATCTGTGTGATAGAATTTTTGAAGAAGTTTAAGGAAGAAATCTATAAATACACCAAGCATTCACATAGAGCTCGATGGCAAGATATACAATTCAAACAATCTCGTGAAGTGTTTCCACCAGGGACAATTTTGTCTATAGTTGATTTTGTAGAGAATTACACATTCGCTACACAAAAAGAAATACAAAGTGAATATTATCATTCAGATCAAGTCACGATATTTGTCCACATTATATATAGACATGCTCAACAGAGTCTTGATAACATAGAAAGCACCAATGACAATCAACATGTTATTAAAAAATATCACTTTTATATAAGTGATGATTGAGCACACGACACACATTATGTACAACATTGTTTTGATAAATTTTATGATTCATTGAAATAACGTGAAATCAAATTCAATAGACATTGTATATGGTCAGATGGGTGTGCGGGTCAGTTCAAATATTCACGATCATTCTATTGGTTATGTCGACTTCATAAAAAATTAAACATTACACATTCTTGGAATTTTTTGAGATTGGTGATGGAAAAGGAGAGCACGACGGTGCAGGGGCATGTATAACACGAGCACTTTGAAGGTATCATATGAACCCTCATATTGATCGATTTGAATCCACTGAACAATTTGTTGAATGGTACAAAATCGCGCTAAGCAATGAATATAATCCATTAAGGGATGTGCGCAGGTGTGTCTATATATAAATGTTACACCTGTACACATGATATTTTTATTTGAACGTGTTCAAATTTCTATTCAAACTTCAATCATTTTCTTGAGAGATTTCAAGTTAACAAGTTATTGTCTTGTGGAGGTTTTTTTGGTATGTTGGAATCCAAGATGTAAATACATTAATCTCATATGACGCCAGTACAATACCCGGGACATGAAAAATACATTCAGTTAAAACAAAACGTTTTCAAAATGTGTTTGCATTTGATATAAGAAATGAGTCTTGTTTTTGTTCAGTTTGCATAGAGGACACATAATCCATAGATATTTGCGAAAATGAGCTTGCATGATATGTTAAAGCTTGGAGACATACCGAACTTAATGTAAAAGGAAAAATGCCACTTGCAAGCCTAGAGAAGATGGAATCAAATGAAACTATAGTGTCAGTTGATGGTGATAGAGTTTCTGATCTTGTTAAAGAAGGTAATTTTTATGTGTAAATTTTTTAAAATAACTTGTAGATGTACTTGTGTGATAATATGACATGAACTATTTGTTGTCCAATATATCCAATTATTTGCAGGAGATGTTTTTTCCATGGTTTCACCTGCAAACAACACTGCAAACGTAAAATATTATTTGATGTGATGCACAGAACAAAAGATGAGGCTATTAGAAGATTTTGATGATAACGGTTTTATATATGAAAGAGGATCCATTGTATTGAAAGGATATTTTTTCCAAGAAACCCATCAAACCGATATTCATGTTCACTTTCAATAGTACCAGTTAGATGTCACAAGTTGTCAATATAGTCATTTGGTATGTGCAACACGCATAAAGTTAATAGAAGTTCAATAAAATAAAATAAAAGTTAGAAAATGGAAAATGTCCAAAGTCGATCATGAATGAATAATTGAAGATGGAATACCATTACGATGTTTTTAAACAAGTGGCACATGTACATTCCTGAATTTTTTATTTTTCATTGAAAGTACATTCCAGAATTTGATGACTTGTTTTGACTATTTTCACCCATATTTCCAAATAGAATATTTATAAAAAGGGTATGTAAAAAAACTCCAGATCATTCTTAAAAAACACAGATAAAATATGGTTCAACCATATTTTGTCTGTGTTTTTCAACCATTACACCAATCAAAATTATTTTATGAGCATTACACCAATCAAAATTGAGTTGTGTACCTCTTGTATTGTGAGAATTTTATTTTAAACTAAAAAATTGTTAAACATCATTTCCATTGAACACTTGTTTTTTTCGATAGTATTTTTTTCCATTTTATTTTAATAATATTGCATTACTTTTTAAAAAAGTTAAACATATTTTATATTTTCTATTGTAATAATATCTTGTTTCAAATTTTAACTCATTCAGATTTTTATTTTATTTTACGAGCATTATATAAATTAAAGTTGAATTGAACATCTCTTTTATTTTGAATATTTTTTT